>CAEFZX010015294.1:0-121183 GCA_903066825.1 Alfaro cultratus
GCTGCTGATAATGTCGCATAGAGACGTCGGTCACTAGACAAGACGCGTGGAGGAAATACAATTAAATAACAAAAGAACGTAGTAACGCAAAGTGATTTTGAAAAGTAACTTTAATCTGATTACTGGATTTGAAATAGCAACGCGTTAGATTACTCGTTACTGAAAAAAGTGCTCCGACGTCAGTAACGCGTTACAAAGTAACGCGTTACTGACAACACTGGTTATTGCAGAGGATATGGGTTTCTTCAACATATTGACAAAGTATAGAGGGTCTGAAAACAAAATAATGAGTTTTTAAGAGTTTTATATGAGAAAATGTTGAGTATTCTGTATTATTTTCCGCCTACTTCTCAATTCTTTGATACTTGTGTTTTTTTTCCAAACATAAATTTGAATTTGAATAAAACATGTTGCGGCTACAGTTGAATCGTGACAAGAAAAGAGGTTTAAAGGCTGTGAACATTCACCCTCTTGAGTTATTTTAACATAACATTTTGAGGTTGAACTACTGGGATAGATAAGACATTTATTTTATAAATATGGAGGGTCATGTGTTTAAGTGGTGGCTAACCCTTTTAATATTTGTTGAAGGAATATTTAGAGTTCAGATTTTGTATGTGTGAGGAGCTTCTACTGCAGAAATAATAAACGTTTTCTAAAGCATCTGCTAAAATGCTAAATTCAAAGCTAAAATTAAGTCGTTTATGGGAGTAAATGACTTATTTTCATCCAGCGTATTTCCCTCAACAAAATTTTAAATGAGCTATAATCAGTAAATTGGCAGAGCAGCATCCAGTGAAGGTGTGCAATTCTAAAATGTCTCAGAGCCACTAACACTTTCTTTCATTGTAATTGTTGCAAAAAAAATTTTTTTATTATTATTTTACTTTTTGTTAGGGAATATTTAGAGAATGGAAAGTAAATAATTTGTAGTCAAGGAATTTCAACTCAAACAAAAAAGTTTTTAGTCTGTTTCACTTCAGTTTGGATGTCCTTTGACCTGTAAATCAGCAAATTAAAGCGTTCCGGGTTGGGAGTGTTGTGTTAACTTCCACCAGGAGACACCGCTGTCGTCGACCCCTGACCTTAACAAAGAGGAAGCTCCCTTTGTGGACCCTCAGGACGCTGACAGATAAACTCCAGCAGGGTGACGAGAACACAATGCTGCTTATTGGTGCTCTCCAGATGCACATGAACTGTATTTTTGAGCCCGACTTGATACAGCTGGTTGTGTGCTACAGTTTACGTAAATTGCTTGGTCTAAACTGAGGCTGTATGGGGACCAGATCAGTGAAACAGATCTCATAAGTCTCCAAAGATACGGGCCACTATATGAGGGGGGATATCACTCACCTGCCAAATGTCTCGCACGCTGGAACGACTGGGATGTGGACGATTAAGTCATTAAACTTCACGCGATGTGGCTGTCACTGGATGTTTTTTTCAATTACGGACATGGTTATGATGCTATAATGACATCGTTACATCAATAGCTTCGAGACCAGACACCACATTATGAAATAGTGTCAATAACCTGCCATTGTTTGGTGCAAAGGTTAAAATGCACCACCTGTCCGGAGGAAAAGCCTCCTGGGAGAGATGTGCAGGAAAAAAAAAACAAAAAAAACACGACAAACCGTTAGAGAGAGTGAAGCAGAAGTGTGTCAGTGAACATTGGGCCACACGCTTGCTAAAATTATCAGCGAGTAAGGTTTCAGCTCGGGGGTGGGGTTGGATGGATGGATGAAGACACAGGGTGGTGAGAGGGAAAGTTTGATGAGGGGAACAGAAGGGCAGAAAGGTGAAAGGTTGCTGGGAGAGTTCAGACACAGGTGAGACGGTTTGTACAGAAACCATTTGTGGCATTTCAAAAATTTGGTTTCAAATGAGGGAAACCTTTAGAGAAGTGTGGTGGGTGGAAAAACAAGTGAAATGCTTCCTGTAAACTGAGACTGCAGGTTGATTTATGATGCTACTGAGGCCTAAGGGTGGAATAAAAACAAAGTGTGGTAGAGAAAACAAATCAGACTGAACAGCTAATGTGACATCAAATTAAAAGTTAAATCTTTAAGTTACTGATTAGAAAAAAACAAACAAAAATGCTCCATAAAATTCACTTTTTAATTCAAACATCAAAGTTGTGTAAATGTATCTCTAACATATTTTAAAAGTGTTCATATTAGGGATAAGATAAGGTGAAACAAACATTAAAGTTACACTCATGATATATGCTTCACGTTGTTATGTTTTCCTAATCTGAACAAAAATCAACAAAAAAATAATTAAAATTTAAATAAGATATGCTCCGATCTGAATGTTATTCCTCAGTTTGTTTATGTAATAATAATTCAAATTAATTTTCACCTCAACAAATTCAAACAATCGCATCCAATTTAGGTCAGTAATAACAATACAGATTTAACTTCAAATCCAGTTTGAATGAACTAATTTGAATAAATTAGTTTCATTGTTAATTTCAGTTCATTCTCCCAATTGACTAAAACTTTTCTGCCTATGCTGAACAGCTTTTCCTGCTGCTAACTTTTGCTTGGCATCATCTCTTGTTTATAAGACACTAAATAGCATTAGCACATTTAGCGGCACGTTCACACGATTGATGGATAGCGCTAAGGCCTTCCTCCTGGCTTTGATTGGTTGCTACTTGGATGGTGGAGGAGCTCGATTTTCACAGATTATTTG
The DNA here is from genome assembly GCA_903066825.1 of Alfaro cultratus. Taxonomy (NCBI): domain Eukaryota; kingdom Metazoa; phylum Chordata; class Actinopteri; order Cyprinodontiformes; family Poeciliidae; genus Alfaro; species Alfaro cultratus. The sequence goes on from CAEFZX010015294.1 coordinate 2,701, forward strand.
TTTCAAAACAAATCAGCATTTTTTAACAAATAAGTAAAAAAACATATTGGTTTGGTAATGTTTCACTTTTTTAATGTAATTTCTTATTTTTCTTGCAGATATTTTTTAAATCTTTTGTTTGTTGTTTTTCTTGTACAGCGATTGTTTTCAAGTATGCTTTATAAGTAAAGTTGACATATACTTAACATATCGGCTTTTTGACGATTTGTTGGGAAGAGTAGTTGTCTGATGAGTTGTGATCTGAAAGTTAACCCACTTAACTTGTCTACAGATCTATGTATCCTGTACCGCAGTCCTGATTCAGGAGTACTTTCTATTGGTGACAGATTGTAGGTAGCGCATTTAACTTGCAATCCAAAAGTTGTGAGATTTGTTCTCTCAATGTGTCGCAAGTTGCCTACCAATCAGAATCAATTGGTTTGAATGTGAATGTAGGTGTGATTGGGTGAATGTGGCTCTGGTGTGAAGTGATTTGATTGGTTAATTTTATTAGAAAACCACTACTAAACATTTAGTCCATGTACTGTTCTTCAGGCCTGCTGCCAGTAATGAGTGTGAGAATCGTACAAACAGCCTGGCGCCTCTACCTTTCGTTTTCTTCAAAAAGCTTTTGTTGCACGTCAGCCAGTGTGGTTGTGTTGTTCACTCTGACAGGAACAGCATGCCTAAGGCTAATAATCTATGTTCTCCTCCCTCAGATAAACTTCTCACAACTCAGCTGCTGAACCTCCACATGCATTTTCTTTGCAAATGTGTCCCCTAAAAAGTCTAAAGTAGAGATGTTTGATTAAAACCAAACCCAGAACGGCAGCACAAACTCATCATAGTATTGACTTCATTGACATGCATAAAGGTGGCTTACCAAGCTTTTAGTTGTGGAATATGCTCAGTTACATTTAAATAATTTTAAGCCTGGTAATGATTACATAACTTCATTGCATCCTGGTCAATAGGGCCGTAGAAGTGAAAGAGAAACTACTTTAATTTTTGCTCTAACTGCATCTGCATTAGTCTAAAAATTACAGTTTCTTTTGCTTTTCAGAAATCCCTCAAATAAATTTTATGTTACTATATGAGAAAAGTTTTATCTAAAAAATGAAAACGCTTGACCAAACAGCAAGTTTATAACACCAAATTTTTCAAGAAGCTCAATATTCTGTCATTTTGCATGTTTTTAGTCTGATAAAACAGAAATCAGTGCCAGAAGAGTTTAGGGAAACAAAATAAAGATCAGATGTTTATCACAGCAGGGATAAATCAAGCTTTAGGGAAGCATTTTATCAATGCTGAAGGTGCTTACAGTAAAATGCAGCCAGCCCCAGGCAGACTGGACACAACTGTGGTCTTCTTTCAGTCAGCAGGTATTATTTTCATACCTGCAGCTCAGATCCTGGTAACATTTATAATCTCGCTGCAGGACGCTGCTGGATCGGCCGCCTGACTCAGAGACTTCCCCTCTGAATTAAGAGCTGCTGACACTTTATTGTCAACCCTCAAGTGGCTGTATTAACCTCTGCTGCTTCCCCCTCAGTGTGTGCGTGCAGCTCTCACCATACCTGTCACTCACTCTAGCTACAGCACAGAGGCAGATTTGGTGTGTCCTCCACATGGTCAAAAACAGCAAAGGACAGATGTAAGTCAAATATCCAGACTGCTTGCTGCAAGTTGGAGAGAAGCTGGAGACTGAGCAACAGGAGCAGCTTAGAGAGAAAGCGACAGGAAAGATGAGAGAGCGTATCAACACGTTTGAGACGGTTCTGAATATAGATCAGTTTCTGGTAAGTCTCACTTTGTAATTTAACTGGTTTCCTCTTAGAGCGAGGGTGTCCAAAGTCCCACTGAAGCCCCTGGAAGCAACTCAAGAATGGTACATATGGTACCTCATCCACCAGCACAGCGCAGATGAGGTTGGAATCTTTTCCTTTCATTAAAATATTAGTGACAACACAAATGTATGTCTGTTAAAAATCAAAACTTGCTTTCTTTTGAATTTCATAGTAAATAGGACCACAAATATCCATCAATTTTTACTCAGAAGCAGACCTGGGAGAACCCAAATCTGCACTGAATTAATATTTAAACCTGCTTTAATATGGCAAACATTTTTAAGGAAAGACAGACTAGAATACTTTTCCTGTCTTTCAGAAGAGACAATAAAAATCAGCCGAACTCCTGCAAAAATTTTAAAACTAAATTATTTCTTCTTTTTTATTATTATTTAATGAAGCAAACCTACAAAATCCTTTCGATGTTTTGGATCTGCAATGATTTACAAATCCTTTTCCCTCAAAAATGAGTTTCTTTGTTTCACTCAAACATTGCATGTGTAGTTTATTTTTGATGAATATTTTTAATTAAGCAAAACTCATATTTTTGTGGCCCTCGACCATTTACAACTTGATGATTTGTGCCCATGTGGCAGATTGTTTGAACATCTCTCGCTTGGAGTATAAACTTTTTTAGCACAAACAAGTGTGATTTAGATTTTTGAACGAATCATCAAATTTTATTTACATTTCTAGTGTTTAAAATTCCTCCCATATTTATATATATATATATATATATATATATAAATAATATTATCAAGTTAATGTGAACAGAATGATCTCTGTGATTTAGAGTTGCTGAGTTACTCGGTGTAAAGTTGCATTATTCAGTTTTATGTGTTTTCCTCCTTTTGGCTCTGACTTGCCTTAATTAAAACATGACAGCTTGAGCAGTGTTTGGATGAGCCATGGGATTGTTATTGTGCCGGTTAATTAGTGTATGCATATGGAGACACACACACTCTTGGAATGTGTGTGTGCTTATCTGCTGATCAGTGAGTGGGTCAGATTTTATCGTTAACCTTGTGCGACAGGACGGGCCTTTGCTCTTGTTAACCTTCAATACACACAGATTCTTATTTGCCAGTCTTATGAACACCTAGAGGAAAAGTTTGCCTGTGTGTTTCTTATGAATATGCAGCTTTTCCTAATAAGAGATGCAAGAATGTACGTTTATTTTGTCTAATTAACTCTCAATGTCATGCTGCCCTTTAAGCCTCTGCCTCTACCAGCAGCTCCTGCTGTGGTCAAGGAGCTTTCTCTCTTTCACTCTGCAAAGTTTTTTTCTGGGTGTGTTGATTTTCATGTTGGGTTTATGGTTTTTTGTGAAAGTATTATCATGTTAAAGTGAAGAGCACTAAGATCCTTCAGGCCTGCTGCCAGTGCCAAAATGTTGAGTCATTCCTCATTTCTTTCAGCTTGCTTCCAATGAGTCAGACTTTAGAGCTGCACAATGTCTGCAGTATCAACGTCTGCATAATTGCCATCATTTGGTATCTCGTCATATTTAAAGGGACGCACATTAATGCTCTGGGTGCAATTTATTCACTTACATTTAGTTGGTCTTTCCTGCTCTTTATGCATAAACATGGTAAAGCTTTCAGTCAACAAAATGCATGAACTCAGAAAGTAAAGGCGAAATTACGATGATGGAAAACGAGGATAAAAACAATCCATGTGTTCAAAATTTCTGAAGATCTCTTTAAAATTTTCTGTGAACCTTTGCAGCTATTTCTCTTTTTTTGTCCTGTACCTGTGCATTTTTTGGCTGAAGGACTTTGTTTTTTAAGCCTAACTAATTTATCACTGAGAAAGTTGCTTAATAAAGTAATTCAAATAAAAAAAACTATTTTAAGCACTTATTTGTGCTATCTTGATTATAATCACTTCCATTTAATGAGAATCCTTAGTTCAGTTTTTGAAGTGTAGAATATTACATGAAACTCACAAAAAATAATTTTGAAGCACAAATTTCGTCATGTTATAAACTATAAGCAGAGAGAGGACTGTTTGACGGCAGATAGTTATTGACGCAGCAGGCCATTGCTAAGACAATGACCTGCTAAGCAATGACAGTATCCAAACATGTTTGTAATAAGTTGAGTGGAAGGAAAAAGTGCAGTAGGAAAAGTTGGTGAGATAAAAGGGATAATAAAAGCCTTGTGAGGATTGTGAAGTGAAGCCCATGCAAGGGTTTGAAAGAGATTCAAACCCTTGCATGGGCTTCAGACTTGTGTCTGAACCCTGTGCTTCCTGAGTTGCCACTGACAGACATATCCAGAACTCTGAGTCGCCACACTACCACGTTTAACCACTCCTGAACTAAGTGATATTATCAGAAATATGTTGCCTGGACCAAAGAGAAAGGCTGTTGGACTGTTGCTTGTTCATCCTAAATTCTGTTTCCAGGTTAAAGTATATTTTGCATTTCAACTAGAAATCATGAAATGAGAATTTGGGAGAAAAATGTAGAGCAGTGGAGGTTACACTTATCCTGTCTGGGTGTCCCTCTGTTATGTCTTGGGTTTATTTCTGAGTTCATAGTTTTGATTATTTGTTTCCTGTCAACCTGCTTTACTTTAGATCAATCTGTTCTTGTTATTTTAGCTCGTGTTATTCGATGGTTTTGGATCCAAAGTAGAGGTCCACATTGCTCATATCAAAACCACAGAGGCACAAAATTCAAGTTGCATGAGGTTCAGTGTGACATTTCTACAGTCAATTGGGGAGGCACATCATCTGTTAGTGTTTTATTGACTCCAAGATCAATGCTGCTGTTCATTTTAGAGAACTTCATTCTCTAAAGCTTTGCATAGATGCTGATTTAATTTTCCAACAGCACCTCCACCCTTCCAAAAGTACCAACTTCTGCTTTAAAGACCACAGTGATCAGTGGGTTTGCTGCCCAGTAATGCAGCATAGCTTACTGATCTAAACCCCACTGCAGCATCGCAAGAGAAAAATGAGAAACATCCGAACCATCAGGACAGACTCATAGTAAACCAACCTGAAATTCTCCAACACCCCAGTAGAGCCTCACGCTTACTGCACTTATGAAACAATCTAGTTTTCTTAAGAACTTGAAATCTGCAATGCATCTACAGTCAAGTTTCTGTAATTAAATTAATGAATTAACTGAATCTTTGAGTGGAAGTCTAATTTATTAATATGAACATGTAAATCTGACCCTAAAAAACTTCAAAACTTTAAAAAATATATATACAGTACAGACCTAAAGTTTGGACACACCTTCTCATTCAAATGAATGAGAAGGTGTGTCCAAACTTTAGGTCTGTACTGCATTTAAATTACATCATCGAACATTTGGTCTTAAGCAACATAAGCCTTTAGACATAATTTGTGCAGATTCTCAAATAAAGCTATAGAAACTGACATCAAAATGGTATTTTTGCATTTTTGCGACTGGATGGTCTCCACTGGGCATTTTCTGAGAAAATTAAAACAAGCATCATTTCCTACCAGCATCGTCAGAACGTTCTATTGCTGTGGTTGAAGGTGTGTCAATGTACTGCAATTTGACAGCTGGACCGTGCAGAAGGCAGTGATGGGAACTGAGAACCATCAATTCCCATCGAATTGATCTGTCCAGACAGATCCTGTCTGTCCAGGATCTGTCTGCTCTAAACGTTGTCAGACTTCTTGTTCTCTCTCTGTGTTGCTTCCATGAGGGCCATAACCACCTTATTTTTATGTCTATCAGTTTTCTAATTTTTCCTTTAAAATAAGAAAACTCCTGTTTTGTTGTATTGTATTCTCTCTGGTATACAATTAAGTGAGATAAGAACATATTTATTGAAAAATTGGTTTTCGAACTGAAGGCTGATTTATCTGTGCAACGTCTTTGCACAATGTTTTATGTCGGAATCGTCTTTCTTCTTATTTTTTGTTTGGTTTGTGTTTTCACCCAGCTGTTGACTTTCATCATATTTTAAGCTCACACTGCACCATTTTCTGTCATGATCAGATGCAAAGATTGACTGGAAAATCAGTGAGAAATACCTGTAAAGATGTTGGGAAAATCCGATTGCTTGGCAGCAAAACAAACACTCAGAGATTGTTTCAACCTCCCCCTTTATTTATAAGCAAGCCTAAGGGGAATAGTCCATGATTTTTCATTTTCTATCACTAATTAGGCTTGCCAAAAACACAACCAAAGCAGTTCACTTCCTATAAAAGTTTTTTTTTTCCCCCCACTTTAAGCTCCTAATGAGAGGTCCAAATGTCTGAGGTGAGCAGATACGCCTGGCTGCCTTCATGTTTCCTCAGAGAAATTTAAGGGAGAAATAATTAAAACCACAAGGAGATATGAGGGAATCTTGTTGTAGTGAAACAAATACATGAAGGAAGACGAGCGAGAAGAGAAACTTCATTTTAGGGCTGGTCCGGATTTGTGAGAGCCAAAGAAAACTGTTGCAACGTGTGAGAACATTTAGACAAAATGGTTACTGAATCACTGATATCAACTCAGGGCTCTGTGTTTTTCACTGTGCACTGAGCCTACAAGGTCAAACGCTGACACAATCAACACACAAGGCTGAGAGGAAGCAAAGTAACCATACAGGAATAAATCCTGACTGCGGCAGCCTTCTCACGCTGTCACCAGCTCATTTGTTCAACGTCTTACACTACCTGGTAAAAGCATTCACATTCAGTGAACTTTTTTACACTTTGCCTTGCTGCAAGCACAAACTTCGGTGTATTTGAATGGGATTTTATGAGATAGATTAACACAGATGGGCCTTTTATTGTGAAAAGGAAGGAAAATAACACGGTTTCAGCAGCAGGTCAGTTTTGCTCGTTGAAAAGCTGAAAGTTTTCTCCAAGCTGAGTCAGGTTGAATTGAGAGCACATCAATGTGAACACAGCTTTTGATGTTTTGTCACAGATTCTTAACCCTCTCCAGGCAGACGTTGCAGATTTGCTTGTTGCTTGATGATTGTTTTGATCATTTTTGACTATTTTGAAAAAANGTATATTACTACCCCATATGATCATTTTCTCCAAATATCAGATTTTTCCTGCAACTAGAACTTAATTTGAGCCTGAGAGGGTTAATTGTATTTAGTTCTGAACTTTGACTACACCACTCTAACACATGATTATGCTATCCTCTAAAGAAGGGCTCAAAACTTGAAACATGCATAAAGGATCAGAAAGAGATCGGTGAACAGGAACAAGCATGGTGTTGCATAAAGGTTTGAGAAAATAGAGCACAATTAAACTGAATTATATGAGAGATCGCCATAATTCATCGAAAGGCTTAACTACCATGAGAAATAGACTGATTTGCAATCGTTTATGTATGAAATGGCAACCCTGTACCTTCATTGTACAAGAGGAAGTGTGAATTGGTGAAGAGCTCAATGAGCCTTTATTTTTATTTTTAGAGAACAACAAACTTCTTTAAAAAGAGCCCAATTCTGTTGAGTAGATTCAAAACTAGCTGGCCGTGAAGCTCCACCATAAATTACTTCCCCAATGAATAGCCAACATAATGCAGGAGCATTCTGCCTGCTTTCCATTGCTCAAGAGGAGGAGGTAAAATGTTTCGCTGGTAGTTCTTCATCCTCCAGGTTCCCGTTGTCACTGTCCCTGGTTTCTGCGGTGCCTGGTGCCAGCAGCTGTTTGATGATGTTGATGGATTAGCCTTCCCATGTTAATGTGTAGCATATCAGTGTTGGTGGTGGTGAGCTCGCCTGCAGAGTGTGATGAGAGACAGAACAGCACCAGAGCTGCTGCCACATCATGCTGAAGACAACTGATGAAGAACAGGTAAAACCGCCACAGCCAAAGGCTCCATGCAGACGGAGGCTGACTTTATTTGATTACTTTGATTCGTCCTGAAAGGGGCTAAATGGTCTTTTTCCAACTCTTTTTTTTATTTCAATAAGGTGTAGAAATAACTCAAGACATTTCAGTTTACATTAAAATATATTTTATCTCCAAAAATCTCAATTTTTACATACAAAAAAATGTCCATAGTTTAATTAGGCATTAAAATTACTTTATTATTTCTCAATGCTGCTGACCCCTTCCCGAGAAAACGTGAGATTATTGTTGTTCAATTATTATTAAATTTTTGATCTTAGATTTGATTTTCTTTGGTCTGGCATTTATATTTTCCATTTTGGACGTTATAGTCAGACACTTTGGGACAGGACATGTCTAAAAACATGAAGTTATTGTGCCTGAGTGAATTCAGAAACTGTAGCTTGTCTTTTCCTTGTTGCTTTGTTGCTTCTTCCTCTCTGAGTGGCCTTCAGCTCATGTTGGAGTGACACATATTTCACTTATTTCACTGAGGAGAATCACTCTCTTAGTCTGACCAGCTTCAGATAGCATCTTAACAAGGCCTTTTGATTTTGTTCTGGGATGCTCACATTTTCTACTAAAACACTTTCATCTTTGTGAGACAGCTGGACATTCCCATGGTATTTATACTGCATTTAACTGCTGAATGCGACACCTTCATGCATCTGGAAATTGTACCCAAGGATATTCACTACAGATATCTTGTCTGATTTCTTTAGATTTTATGCTAGGGAACAATATGTTTGGAGCCTTAAAATACATCCGCATAGGGCCTTCAGTTTACCCAAGTGAAGAGAATTAATCAGAAATTAATCAGAAATTACAGAGCTCTGATATCATCATCTGAGTTTCCCAGATTATTTAAAGATTGTTTTGATATTTGTTCCAGAATGTCTCCTGATATTTCTGGCATTTCGCAAACAGAAGCAACTTTGTTAATCCTAACTAGTCTAAAATGAAGACATTTAGCCTGATTTCAAACAAGACCAAAAAAACAGAAATAAAAACCAGATGAGATCAAAAATAATGAATGACTTTCAATGTTTCATTTTCTGTCCACTGAACAAACTCCTGAAGTCATTTTAAATGCATCCTTGAGAAATGTTTACCACTTTCACTCCGACAGCATCTGGACATCAAAACGATTGAAAACATCCAAAGTCAAACTGAGATTTCTAGTTTCGGGTCTTGTGTAAGTAATTTTTTATGAGGTTGAGTCTACTATCCTGTTATGGATGCAGCTGATGTTCCGAATTACAGATGGTGATTTGTGGTGTTTAACGAGATTTAAAATAACTCACTAGACGATTTAGAGGCTTCAAAAGCCTGTGGCAGTAACTGCATGGCCACCTGCTATGTGGTGCATTCATGTATTAATTATAAACTTCTATATTAGTCACTTTGTCATGTGGTTGTAGTGAGTCAGTTATCACAGTGGGGCTGTTTGTTAAAGGAAGAAAATCTGAAGAAAATGTTTCCTAAAAAAAACAACAACAACTTGTCCCCATCAGGCTGAAACTTCTCCCAGCAGATGAGCTCTCAGATTGTCCCTGTACCTTCATATTCTGACTTCATCGGGAAATTATGTGCTTGGAAGCTGAGAGTGCATCCTGCAGGGCCTCGTGCTTGGATGTGTCAGCTCTCCTTTCCTGTGTGAACATGAGACAGAAATGCGTGGCAGCCAGCCCTCCTTATGATTTTTTAGCTTGAGTGGTGGGATGCATGTGATCTGCAGGATTTGGTTGCAGCTCGGAGCCTCTGCAGCGTTTTACGGCTCCTACGATTTTAACGAGGGCTCTGCAAACTGATCGCAAGGTGTCGTGTGTGCCAGGCCCTGTGGTTGTAGGCGTAAAGCAGGCGTGCAGTCGGAAGAAGAAGATGTGGTATGTGTTTTCTCCTCCAGGATCTCCTCCTCGGGCTCTTGTTCAGCCTCTTCCTCCGCTCAGGGAGGGGTTTTTCCACTCTCGATGCCATATTTGTCTATTTTTGTCTGTCAAGGTATTCAGGCTGATGTGTATCCCTTTACAGACAAGGCACAAATTCACATCTCTTTCTTGTAATCCCATGATTCACACGAGTAGATCTCCTTTTATTCCTCTCCAAAACCATTTCCCCTGGCTTGTGGATTTCGCCCAACTTTTTACTGCGTCCTGTTTTCTGCAAACAGAAGGTTTTCTTGGCAGTGCTTTGTGCTTCTCAGTGACCCTCGGTCTTGCCCCTGCATTACAGCTGTACGGGGAGTACAGGGAGCAGCTTGGAAACTGCGCCCGACGGGAGGCCGCCCGGCTGCTGACAGAGAGACAATGGAGAAGACAAGCCGGAGAAAACACCTCAGCCACGGGCCGCAGAGGCCTCGGCCGGCGGCATCACCTCCATCAGAACCCTGCCATCTTGGAGTCACATCAAAGCCACATCTCCTCCACCAAGAAGCCCCAGCCCTACTCCAAATGCCAGGGTGAGCAACGCCGGCGGCCTTTCCAAACCTGCAGCCTCGTTATCGCCGCTTCATTTTGCAATTTTGCGCCTGTCTTTAGTGAAAGCAAAATTCTTTAATCGCACAGCTCTGCCGTGACAGAGAGATTATTGTACAGCATCGGTTTCTGAATGCTTTGCACATTATGATTTTACATGCCACACGATAAGCTCATAAAATGTGATACAGAACTTTAATACCAGGAGGACTTACGGTAGAATTTTAAGCCACCGAGGTCAGGATGACTGCGAGGAGCTGATACCGTCAGAAGGATGGAAACAAAATGCACAGCTATACATCACTCAATGTACAGTTTGAATTAGTAAATTAAAATGTGCATTTGAATTCATTTCAGTTCAAATAAAATAAATACTGTACTATTCCCAAAACGAAATTAAATATAATTGTTACTCGTATTACCCAAGGTTCTTCAAAGAGTTGTTGTAGATGTTGATAGTTCCAGGCAGGAAGGATGTCCTGAACACGTCCTGGAAAATTATGACTGCACATCCCCATGAACACACCTTCTCCAGGGTGAAACATGGTGGTGGCAGCATCATGCTGTGTTGATGCTCCTTTTAAAAAAGATGGTGAGAAGATGGATGGAGTTAAAGACAGGGAGAACAAGTCAGATTTTCATTTGGAGTGCCTCAGTTTTTTTTAAACTAAAGCTGAACAGATGATGTGAACCTAAGGTCATGTTTTGGGTTTAACAAAATGAAAATTGACGCCTTAATATCAAGCTTTTTCAATCTTAATTTTGTATTTTATGCTTTCTTTAAGATTTCCTAAACTTGCAAACAGCTCAAATCAATTTAGGTTCAGTATTAAATTATTTAATTGGATCTAATCAGTTTATGCTTGCAGTAGATTTGAATGTGACTCAATAATTTCATCTCTCTGATCCAGACTGTTTGGCTCGAGTGAGGCGGTATATTGTGACGAAGATGGGGGAGGACTGGATATTTTTGATCCTTCTGGGTCTGACTATGGCTCTGGTCAGCTGGAGCATGGACTACGCCAGTGCCAAGAGTCTACAAGGTATCCCTGGTCACATTTACTCTGATGATTATTATTATTATTATTAAATCTGTATTTTCATAGTGGTTTCTTTGTGCTGCAGCAGATATTTACCATGTTTATTCTCATATGTAGTTGTTGCTTTTCTTTTGTGTTAAAGCCTACAAATGGATACATGGAGAACTTAAGGGCAATGTGCCGCTGCAGTACCTTGCCTGGGTTACATATCCCATAATCCTCATCGTTTTTGCCTCGCTCTTCTGTCATCTGGTTTCCCCTCAGGCCATCGGTTAGTTCTCATTGTCTCTCTCTACCTCTTCTCTGTCTCCGTTTGTTTCATCGTTTGAAGTTAGCAAAATGTAACTTCACTTTTAATGACGTAGCTGCAATAGCTTGTTCACCGTTTGGTGTTTTCCTTGTTTTGTTGACAGGTTCTGGCATCCCAGAGCTCAAAACCATCCTGAGAGGCGTAGTCCTGAAAGAGTACCTGACCCTCAAAGCCTTCATAGCTAAAGTCATCGGCCTGACTGCTGCTCTCGGCAGCGGGATGCCAGTGGGCAAAGAGGTTAACAGACCCACTTTTTAACTTCTTTACCTTCAAGATTGCTCTGTCACCACACATCTATTATAGATCATCCTGTAGTCATGTCTTTCTCTACCGCTCAATCTGGTCTTTCATTCCAGCCTGTGAGTAATAAATCAACTTCTGTCATGTTTCCCCTCACTCCCTCGCCTCACGGGACCGAGGCAAATTATTCAACGGAGTACATTCATTTTCTCCATTACAGTAGTGGGACAGCTGTCACATCCAGCAATTACTCACTGATTTATCTGCTCTGATACACGTCCCAGTCTGGATCCTTTTGTTTCACTGAGACTGGTCTGTGTGAAAATCCGTCCAGTAACTCTAATGTACTCTCTTCACCTCCAGGGTCCGTTTGTCCACATAGCCAGTATCTGTGCCGCCGTGTTGAGTCGATTCATGTCCATCTTCTCTGGAGTGTATGAGGTAAGCTGAAGCCCCAACCAACAAATCAGCAAGTTTATGGAAAAGCAATCAAAATACCAAATTAGATGAAGAATGCTGGATTTGTACGGAGCTTTGCAAAAGCATTCATACTTCCTGAACTTTTTTTCTATTTTGTCAGGTTATCACCACAGACTGTATTTTGGTTCATTTGGATTTTATATAACAGAATAAAGTTACATGTAATCTGTGAAGCAGAAGGAATATGAGAAACATTTTTTAAATTTTAATTTTCTTTCCACTTCACATTTATGTGCTGCTTTGTGTTGATTTACCACCAAAAATGCTAATAAAATACTAAAAATTTTTATCTTAATCTTAAATTCAATGTGACAAAATGTGCAAAGAGTCGAGGGTTTTCAATGCTTTTGCTAGGCTCTGTAATTTTCTGTATTGTTTGTGTTATTATCCTCATTAAAGTTACAGGGTTCCCACTGAAAAGTCTGTTTTTGAATCTGTAAAAAACAGTTTGTATATGCAACAAGTATACAGTTACACATATGGTTTCAGTAAGGATAAAGCTATTGGTACAAAGACACTAACTTTCTCCTGTGGCCTGATGACATTAACCTGAAAGATTAGTACTAATGATCATCTTTAAATCAGGGGAAAAGAGAGGGAAGCTTGCAAGCCTGGGCACTACATCCCAATGTGAATTACATGGGTAGGAGCATCATGTTGTTTGAGTTTTTTGCTGCAGGAAGAACTGGTGCACTTCACAAAATAGGAAAGAACATATGTAGAAATATCACAGCAATATCCCAACATATTAGCCTAAGCATCCCACTAACTACTTAGTCAACAAAGACGATGTTTTCAAGTGACCAAAGTTGTGAACTTATTCCCATAGAAAGTTGACCATAAATCTGACTCAGTTCCACCTGTTCTGTCAAGAAGAATGGGGGAAAATTTCCAGCAAGTTATTATGAGAAGCTTTTGTGGAAGGAAACCCAAAATGTTTGACGCAGGTCATACAGTTTAAAGGCAATGCTACCAAATACTAATTAAATCTGTGTAAAGTTTTGAATTTGAAGTTATAAAGTTTTCTAGAAATAATGGAACAGGAATTACTGCTTTTTTAAACCAAGGTTTATTTCAAGAGCTGTAGACAGCAGTCATAAGAGATTGTTCATCTCTTTGTTGCTGCTTTGAGTTTCCTTCAGATTGACCAGCTTAAAATGGGAAACCTGTAATTGATTTTCTGTGTTTGTGTGTGTTTGTCCTGCCCAGCTCCTGCTTTCCCCTTCCAGTTTGCCTTTGTTTTGATTGTCTCTCACACTTCGCCTGTGTTTGTGTCTGTATTAATAGTGTGACCATGATGTCTGGCATGTGTATTAACAGTGATCTCCCATGTCCCCGTCTCCCTCTTCCCCCACTGTCCTGGTTCTGGCTCGCCCCTGCTTGCTTGTGTTACGCCTAACCCCAGAGTGACATCCATAACAAGGACCTGCTGGTGTGTGCGTGTGCAGTGGGAGTGGCCACCTGTTTTGCTGCTCCTATAGGAGGCAAGTCTCACCAACCAATCAGATACAAGTCTGCGGACAACTTTGCTCTCCTGAAGAAACATCTGAAGCTCAGATAAGATATTTGACCTCTGTCTTCCTCTGTAAACATGGCACAGAAAAAAATAAAAAGTTTAACCTCTTAAAACCTCTGAACATTAGATTGCAACATTTTTAGAAGTATATGACTGGTTTTCTATTCTAGCATGTAAATAAATTAGTCTAAATGCTTCCCGCCCCATTCATAATTTGTAAACTCGGGTTGACAAACAGCTGCCAACTTAAACCCAAACTACGATCAATAGCCAGGTGTATTAATTCCTCAACTGTGCACTATCAAATACAATAGCGATCTCCTGATAGCAAGCACAATAGCTATCTTTGTTTACATTTCTTCAGGCACTAGAACTGTCATTTTTGAGAATACGAGCAATGATATGATTTTGTCTGGTTTTGCTGTAGATAAAAAAATATTAATAAGGGATTTTTATGAGATTATTAGTAATAACTGTAATAATAAGTAAATAATAAGGGAAAATATATTTCTATGGCCAACAAAACTTTCATGGAAAAATCTCAGCTTGTAACAGAAAATTTTTTTTCATGTTAGAGAAAAAAACCTTTTACTTTCCCAAATGATCCTTATCTTTCAGTATTTTTTTAAAATCCTTACCAGGAAGCGTTTTATATTTAAGATGCTAAATGAAGCATGTAGGGCCAGAGCTTTCGGTTTCTGAGCCTTTCTGACTGTCGAATGATACATTTCTAGTAGTCTGGAAACAGACACTCCCAGATACTCATGCAGTAACACTTGCTTCATTAAGTCATTGTTGATATCTTCCTGCCCTGGCATTGTGTAAACACCCAGCTGAACTCTGCAGACCAACAAACTGACAAAACTTCTGCTTTGATAAGAAGCTTGCAGCTGCTGGTGATCGTTTAGCTCCACCTGTCTGATACTTCCTCTCTTAAGGAAGCAGCAATAGTGTGTGTAGTTTTTCTCATGACTGTTTTTCATGCCTAACCAATGAAAATATGAGTTTTTGTTTAATCCAATGTTGGTCACGATGATTTGAAGTGTTTCAGGTCTGCTGTTTGCTGCATGGATCCAAATCTGAAGGCGATGTGGTCATTTGACGCAGTTTTTCTAAACGCTGCTCATTCTTTTCTTTATATCTTCTTTTGCTGCTTTGTTTCCTCTCCCTGTCAATTTTTATCACACTCTAGTGAGCATTATTTATTCACTTTCTTCCATTTTGCTCCCTCACTGTCATTGTTCTCCTCCCACCCACCCCTGTGGTTCTCCATCCTGTTCTCTCCACCTTGTTCTTTTATTCCTTTTTCCCTCCAACTTACTGTCCTGTCTTACTTCCAACTGTCATCCTAATTTTCTCCCCGTATCATCTCTGGGCTTTCTTCCCTGTCTCACCTCTTTACCTCCCTCCTCTCCCTCTGTTTTCTGTGTCAGTAGAACCCATATGGTTACACAGATATACTGACTGTCGGCTGTGCCGTGGGGGTGGGATGCTGTTTCGGCACTCCGCTAGGAGGTACTGTACAAACTTCACTCTGTCACTCATTCTGAACCGTCTCGCCAATCTTGTTTCGTTGTGCTGCATATCTTCAGGTACACCTGAAACGTGTGAATAAGAATAGATATAAAAACAACAAAAACTCCTTTAGATTCTGAACACAAAGCTCGTATGCTAAAATAAAAAACAAATATTTATGTAGTTTAAAGGAAGTTAATGTAATTGTTTGGAAGTTCATTATTTTTGTTTTAAAATATGTCGTCTTATATAGTTACCAAAAACGGTAAGAATATCTGTGTTTGGTTGGTGTGTTGCTGAAACATTGCGTCTTGGCAATAAATCCAACACAGGGGAGAAAGTTTACTTTTATATATAAATAGAAATAGAAATATACACATATAAATGTAAGGAAATATGATTTAACCCTCTCCAGGCAGATGTTGCAGATTTGCAACAGCTAAATATCAGATTTGTTCCTGCAGCTAGAACTTAATTTGTGCCTGAGAGGGTTAAAATAAGACACCTACATCTATTTAAATTAAAATAAACATTCTGCTTGGTGCATGTCATTGTCATTTTGAAGAACATATGTCCAGTTTAAACCTCAGACATTTAGTTTGGTTGTTGAAATGAGAGAAAATAAAAGTTTGAGTTCTAAAGAGCTGCTTCAGGCTTTCGGAAACATGATTTCAGCAGCTTTTGAATCTGGTAATGATCTCAAGAGCCTCTGAAATGTTATAATATTTGAAAATTGTTAAATAAAGAATTAAATATTTAATCAGGTGTGCTAATTTTCTCACATAACTGCACAATTGGCAAAATTCCAATAGTTAGATCAGATCAGTTTTGATCTATAATCGCGAGTGTTGAACGTAATTTTTTTACACTTATTTTATTGTGAAAATTTACTGAAACTTTGTGGTTTTCTAACTTGGGTAATTTGGACTCTTAAGCTTTCCTGAAATCCACAATTACAAAAGAATTACTCAATTAGTAAAACACAAAACCTTCAGCAGAAATCCTCAGTTTTTAATAGTTTGCTCAAGTATAAATGAATGTCTCCTGTTATTCAGTTTGCAGAAGTCTTCTGCAGAGCTCCGCCTCGTACTTCTTGAAGGTTGTTGGATGTGACTGTAGCTGCATATTTAAGCTCAGCGTTAGGCTGCAGAATGAATTTGGGACTGATTACATGCCTCCCTGATGGTGGATGGAGGATAAAAGTCTGTTTATCTAAAATGTATGAAACTTCTGGACACTTTCTAAGGCGTAAAAAATTCAAAACCTGGCATACTCTGGTCTTTAAATATATTTTCATCCCTGTACTGTGTTCAGTTTTGGTTAATTCACTGTGTTTCTTGTCTCATTTTATTTTTCTTTTGTGTTTGTGTCCTACTCAGTGTAATTACTTGTATGCGT
This sequence comes from Alfaro cultratus, assembly GCA_903066825.1. Classification (NCBI taxonomy): domain Eukaryota; kingdom Metazoa; phylum Chordata; class Actinopteri; order Cyprinodontiformes; family Poeciliidae; genus Alfaro; species Alfaro cultratus. The sequence goes on from CAEFZX010015294.1 coordinate 19,329, forward strand.
GTGTTTGTTAACTCCCCACGGTTCTCTTGTTGAGTATAATTACTAGTTTCTGGACTCATTCTGCTATTTTAAACTAATCTGTCTTTTCTCACCTTCTCTTTCCCCTCTCCCAATTACCTCTCCATCCATCCTCATTTTCTTCCTCTCTGTAATCCCTCCTCCTTGTGTCTTCCCTCCCTCCTTCTCCTCCCTCACCAGGAGTGCTGTTCAGTATTGAGGTCACGTCTACCTACTTTGCTGTGAGGAATTACTGGCGGGGATACTTTGCTGCCACTTTCAGTGCCTTCATATTCAGGGTGCTTTCTGTTTGGAACAAGGATGCTGGTGAGAAGCTAACTCCACACGAACACACAATCTGCTGTGGAAAGACCGCTGAGGTTGCATTTCACACACACAAAAAAATGTTGAGCATGGCAGCTAAATAGAATTTGCTTCTTTAGATAAAGCTTAAACTTTTGAAATCATCACTCATACTATAGAAGCACTTCAGCAGCACCATCCAGTATTTAAATCATGCTGTTTGTTTCCCTAAGAAACAAAATGCCAACATTTAGGAAAAGTTAACTACATTTAACATTTCACAAACTGTTAAATGTCTACAAAGTCATACTTTGTAGACTTTGCTTTTACAAAGATGCACATATATGAACCTCATTCAATGCCGTTTGATCATTAAAGCTTATCTTGTTCATAAACTTAGACATGTTTGGGTATTTTTTTTCTAAAACATTACACAGACAAAACATCGCCCTACATTATTATTGGCACCCTTAGTAGAAGCTGCATTCAAAATCCCTAAGGATGTTTTGGAGACTTATTGACCCTCAGGCACCATTTTCGCTATTTAGCAATAAACTTTATATCTACAGCTCTGGAAAAAACTTAAGAGACGACTTAAAATGATCAGTTCTCTGATTTTACTTTTTATATGTATATGTTTGAGTAAAATGAACTTTGCTATTTTATTCTATGAACTACTAACATGTCTCTGAAATTCAAAACAAATTTCTTTTATTTATTTGCAGAAAATGAGAAATGGTCAAAATAACGAAAAAGATGCAGTGCTTTCAGACCTCAAATAATGCAAAGAAAACAAGTTGATATTCATTTAGAAACAACAAGACTAATGTTTTAACTCAGGAATAGTTCAGAAATCAATATTTGGTGGAAAAACCAGAAGGTTTTCAATGGGGTTCAGAGCAGTGGGCTCTTCATTCTTTCCAGAGCTGAATATTCACTAGAATATTAGTCCTGAATTTCTAAGGACTAATATTCTTATAGTCCTTATATAGTCATATCTGACTATATAAGGCAGACATCTGCCTTAGCACATGTCTATTTTTAATCCTCCATGCTGCCCTATAATCAAAACTTCACTTCAAACTTCATTGTGTAAATTGTCCTCTAAATAGTGTGCAATGAGTAGAGAAGTAGCTGCTTACTATAATTATCTCTATTCTTTAACTACTTTTTGTTATGTAATTTTTGTTCCACTTTTCTCAGTCACAATCACAGCTCTATTCAAAACCAACTTCAGGATGGATTTCCCCTTTGACCTGCAGGAATTACCAGCATTTGCAATCATAGGGTGAGGATATTGTTAATACTTGTACATGTGTATGTGCTGCAAACACTATATTTTTGAGTATTTAACCTTAATATGTTGTTACAAAATGAACTTTGGACTCTTGGTGAAATAAACTTGAAGTTTTCTTCATGTTTCAGGATCTCCTGCGGCTTTTTGGGAGCGTTCTTTGTTTACTTAAACAGACAGGTGGTTCTCTTCATGAGAAGACCAACCGCTCTCACACGCTTTCTAACCAAACAGTAAGATCCCAACACACACACATACACACACAGTGTACAGATGTTGCTCTCCTTGGCGCTGCAAATGACTCCTGCGCTCGGCTCTAAAACTGCAGTGATTCTTGCAGAAACGGTTTGCCTGAAACGGAAACCATTTGTGCATTTAGATCCATTTCCTCGTAATGTGTCTCAGCTCTGCTCTCTAAACGCTTCAGTCTCACAAAACTGGCCAGGAGAGCAGCAAAGCCTTACCAACCTTACACCCAGTTATTCGCTCAATGGGAAGATTCACTTATCCTCTGAGACTATGCAGTCAGGGAACATTAGGCTTTACCATTAGGGAGCGGTCAGCTGCAGCGCCAGGAGACTCATGCAGTCATCACTGGTTACAAACAGATGCTAATTTAAATGACATGCAGTGTAGTTGGTATCTGAGAATACAATGTTCCTCCTAATGAGTCTGTGTTTGTGTACGCTTGCAGTCGTTTGATCTACCCAGGGGCGGTGACGCTCATCATTGCCACCTTCACTTTTCCTCCTGGGTTTGGGCAGTTCATGGCTGGAGAGGTGAGATGCAAACTCACTTTTTTCATTCTAACTTTTAACTTTGTTTCCATCTGAAACAGAGACACAAAGGTGGAGTGTTGGACTGATTAGGTGCGTACTAGAAACACAGATTGAAATGCTGAAAATGTTGGTATCCATCCATCCTTCCATCCACTCTTTTTTCATCCCTCCCTTCTGATTTGAAACAACTCCACAGGAATGTGTTCAGAAGGCAGCCAGACACTGAAACCCCACCACATTCTCTAGGCTTCATAGTGTTTTAACCACTTGAAAGACTTTAAAGGGGAGCTATGATGCAAAATTCACTTTTAGCTTGTTTTTCTACTTCCATTTGGATTTCTACTGTAGTTAAAAAAAACCTACCTAGCCATTTTATAGCAGTAAGTTAATGTTTACGCTTATCTACAAACTCAGCCGTGTCCAAAAAAACTCCCCTTTGATGATTCACCATTGACCGGCACTGCGCCGCTACCTAGCAACCACAATTGAGCCCAACCCAAGTGGAGCTCAAGCACATTTAGTGATGTAGCATACAGCTGGTTTTACTGCTGTATCCGCTGTACAATGGCTGAAAAGACAAATGTTTTGCTTTTGACTTACAAATTAGAAACCACTTGCTGCGTTCTTGTTGGTTGTGCAGGAGGCTCCACTTCTGCTTTTTAAAGACGTACAGTTGCATAATCGTGCATCTTTTTGCAGGCAAGCGTAAATGTTGAGTTGGGGGCGTGGCCAACTAAGCAGCAACTTATTTGGATTTAAAGTGACAAGAGACTTTAAAACAGCTCATTCTGACAGAAGCTCAGTAAAATCTCATTATGATTTTGTGCAAAAACTGTAATGAACATGTTTTGTATACCCCTAGACCAATCCTAATCTTTTCAAGGAAACATAATAGGTCATCTATAAAGTAATAAAAGACTTTTGGGTGATAGAATAATCAACACTGACCATTTTTCCTGTCTTCATATCTCCGTTCTGACAGCTGATGCCCAGAGAGTGCATCAACTCTCTTTTTGATAATTTCACCTGGACCAAAATCTCCGACCCGGCTGCTGCCCCCGGCCTCGGCCGCTCCGCCGCTTGGCTGCATCCTCATGTCAGCGTCTTCCTCATCCTTCTCCTCTTCTTTGTCATGAAGGTATCTTCTCCTTCCTCTTTACTGCATGTGTGGGGTGTTGCATTCAAAGGAACAGCATAAATTAAAACCAGTAAACCTGCTGGGACTGACAGGGCTCTATCCTACCTTGATCCTGCCTTTGTCCTGTAGTTCTGGATGTCAGCAGTTTCCACCACGATGCCTATCCCCTCTGGCGCCTTCATGCCAGTCTTCATTTTAGGTAAGAGGATTTCGTAACGCCAGTGCAGTATCTGACGCTGAGCTTCTGTTCAGTTTGTCTTTACCAGCATGTCTTATCTCTCTCCTCAAGGAGCTGCTTTCGGCCGCCTCGTCGGGGAGATCATGGCCACTCTTTTCCCGAACGGGATACTGTTCGATGGAATAGTTTACCGCATCCTGCCAGGAGGCTACGCTGTGATTGGTTAGCCTCTTACTCCTCACATTTACGCACTGAGATTTGCAGATCTCAACAAGTTTTATGGTAGATTTGGCAAAAGTTACAGTTTTCTTTAAATAACCTGGAATTTATACACTTTATTTGGATAATATTTATATTATAGTGATATGAGCAGTTTAGAAACCTTTTAGCATTTTATCTATAAATACAAAGCCTCACAATAAATTAATGCAGCTGGGTGTAATAAAAATACCTAAAAAAACTTAAAGTTTGCCATTAAGACAGTCAACAGATTTCACTTCGACTAATAAATATCATAACTTTTTGATCATCAAATAAATTGCTGAAATGTGCTACACAAATACTCTTCACTTGACATAAAGCAAGGTTTGGCTTGGATAGTTTTTCCCCTTAATAAATTAATTTGTTTAATGACCTGAATTATTTAAAATGTGCAAAGATACAAAAATCTACTAAGGAGAACAAACTTTTTCAAGACACTGAATTTACTTGTATTTGTACCGCTAAAAAATGTTTCAGATTTCTATTTTGTCAAGGGAAAAGTCTGTATTTTTTCCTAAAATCTTCAAAAGTTTGCACCGTTTAACTATCTCTGGTGCACCTTGTTAAAAATTGGAGATAAAAATGTGAAGCTTTGACTAAATGTTTTTAAATGATTTGAACAAATATTACTGATATGCAATTCCTTCACAATCTAAAAGGCGTTTTTACAGGTTAAGTTTATTTGGATTAATTATGGTTTGTGACAGGAGCTGCAGCCATGACGGGCGCCGTCACTCACACGGTTTCCACGGCGGTAATCTGCTTCGAACTGACTGGTCAAATCTCCCACATCTTACCTATGATGGTGGCAGTCATCCTGGCCAACATGGTGGCCCAGGGTCTGCAGCCGTCTCTGTACGACTCCATCATCCAGGTCAAGAAGCTGCCCTACCTGCCTGAGCTGGCTCTCGGGCACATCAGGTGAAGTTTAGGGCCTTTATTTCAGCGTTGTCAGGCTTTGAAAGAAGCATTTTGTTTACTATGGTGTTGCTGCTTTTCTTTTCACAGCAAGTATAACATCTTCGTGGAGGACATCATGGTGCGCAAAGTGAAATTCTTGTCCTCCCAATCCACTTTTCGGGAATTAAACCACCTGTTGGAAAGCACAACATTGAAAACGATCCCACTGGTTGACTCTAAAGGTAAGGCAACCCATGTCAACACTGGCTGTTAAGCTCCTGATTTTCCTTTTAAAGCCTTAGTGTTAAAGTTTTAGACAAGCCATAATCTGTGTTCTTTCCATAAAGCTCAGTTTGATTCACCTTTAGTCAATTTCCATGCTTTATGCTCAGCCAAGGTAACTTTCCTCTCACAGCCATGAGAGTAAAGTCAATACTTTTATAAAAAATGTTTTGCTTTCCTGCAGAATCCATGATCCTCCTTGGCTCAATTGAGAGGACGGAGCTTCAGGCTGTCTTAGACTGGTGGCTCTCTCCAGAAAGACGAGTCTTCGAAAGAGGTCCCAGTTCACCGGGCCAAGGCTCCAAACTCAGCTGGGAGTCCTTCAGTTTCGTAGATGAGGAGGGAGAAGAAAGCAGTGACAAGGTCTAAGGAATACATTGCTTGTGCAAAACTTTTAAACCTTAAGTTATCTATATTCTGAGACAAGGAGCCAGAAATTCTTTTAATCTTTTAAAATGCTCTGGGCTGCCTGTCTGATAAAAGCTCTCTTGTCAGACCTGGCAATTTATGTGAATGGCCATGTCTTTGTATGGTTGCAGATAGGGCATGTCGAGGGTGTGTCAGACATGTCAAAATCGCTCTAGTCGTTGTTTTCTATTGCCGGCGTATTTGTCGGATACGTTGGATACTCTTGACCCATCAAACGGTTCAAATTGCGCCACTCTAGACACAAGAAACGCGCCTCAACGACCCTTTATGCACCTCCACATAGACTTTGAATGTAGACCAGTCGCGCCTGAAGCTCCACACTTGTTTGGTGTGAACACACCATTAATGTTCTATGTTCTGTACAATGGCTGCTAGAAAAGACAAGTGTTTTGTTGTTAACTTATCATCCAGAAAACACTTGTTGCATTCTTGTTGGTTGTGCAGAAGTCACTGCTTCTGCTTTTTAAAGATGTTTGACTGTATAATTGTGCATGTGTTTTCAGCCATTTTCATGTGCGAATGTAAATGTTGAGTCGGGGGGGCGTGGCCAGGAACAGCTTATTTGGATTTAAAGGGACAAGACGCTCAAAAACAGCTCATTCTGAATAGGCAGAACTGAGCAGAATAAAATCTTATTATCTAAGAATGATTTTGTTCAAAAAATGCAATGAACATGCATCTAACACTAATTAGACAACTTCTTATGGTAATTTTATTTAGGGGTATCAGTGATATGGGGTTGAATGCAAATGCGTGCCAAACCATGCATTGTTTTCCGTCAATTTCACAACTTTGGACTACTTCGAGGCAGTATAATGCTTTAGGAAATACTTTGAAGTCTGTGGTTGTGAGGGGACAAATTGTGAAAAATACATTTACAATGCCTAATTAGAGAATTACACAATGTTGAACATCTAACATCACCTGATTTGGACCCTAAATTGACCAAACATAGACTAATCGTGTTGCAACCCTCAGGCTGTCTCTCCTGTTCAAGAAGGATGCAACGGACCCATCCTGGCCCCAAACCCCCAGGAGCCAGCCACCAACCACACAGGATCAGGTAAAACAGTATTTCCACCAGTTCGTCCATCACACGTCAGTCTGTCCTCTCTGACACGTGTCTCCCTCTCGTGTTCTCAGACAAACGCAAGCTGTCATCTGTCAGGAGGACTCTTCAGAGACTCTTCTCGTCGTCGTCGTCAGGCCAGACTGAAACTCAGGTTCCTTGAGATCAGCGGACACACACATCACTTTGACATTAACAGCTCCAAGCAGCAGGGCATCGGTGATCTGCTGTCAAGCTGGCAGCGGCAGAAAAGACGGGGTTATCAGTCAAGCCAGGCAGCATGAGCCAACCTCACTAATGTGAGAAGAGCACAGCATGAAGCATGTAAAACAGGACTGACATCTTTGCATCAGCTGAAACCTTGAAACCACCAGGGGTATCTCATTATGTGCTCAAACTGCTCACTGGCCGGTCCATCATCTGTTCCTCCTTTCTTTTTCAGGAAGACGTGCCTCCTCCACTTACTGACACCATGTCCCCCGAGGAGGTGCTGTATAACACTGATTCACCATCCACACAGCTGGCAAAGAGCCAACAAACCAGCGTCCTGATCAATAATCTGAGTGTGTCTCTCTGCTTTGTGATTGGCTGGTTCAGATCAAAGCTTGGGAAGAAGAAGAAATGGACAAACCAGTCGATATGGAGGAGATACGCATAGATCCCTCCCCGTTTCAGCTGGTGGAAAGGACGTCGTTGCACAAGGCAAGAGCTGCAAAAACTCCATGCACAGTGACATGCATGTAGGAAAGCTGTGCATCTTCATACCAACAGTTAAGACACAAAAGTAAACTCATTTAGGCAACAAAAACCCTTAAAGCTCCTCTTTTGTCAATTGAAACTGTTTAATTGAGAGAAAACTGACACGTTAAGAAATAAAGCATTTCTTAGTTCACAAGATTTTATGAAAGAGGTTATGGAAATAAATCTATGTCACATTATAAACTTTTAAGCTCACTAATTTAGCTGTAGAAAAGCGAAGAAACCAACAAAAACATTGAGAATCAATCATTCTCTGTCTACTTTATAAATATGTGCTGCTTTGTGTTGGTCTTTCAGATAAAACTCCAATAAAACTGTCTGAAACCTGTGGTTACAAAATGGGAAAAATAATGATATGAATACTTTTCTGTTTGACAATTTTTTAGCATAAAATTACTGAAAAAGTGACAAAAGTTTAATTAGAACCAAAGAACATTTGCATGGAAAACAACTGATCACACCATTTCAATATTACAAAATGATACAAAAGAAACACAGAGCTGGAAACGTTAAGGTTTTTGATTTAAAAACACAAAACTTGTAAAATGAATAAATCTTTTTCAAGATCTACAAGAAATATGAAACAAATAATTGTTAACAAAACTGAAAATTCAGTTTCAAAGATAGAGGCGATAAGGTGAGTGCATGCCTCTTTTTTCCTGACGGTTTTATGAAGGTGGAGGAAAGCGAAGGAAGACATTTTGTACCACAGGCTGTTCACTGAAAATTCTGTCAGGAGAACGTTAAATGAACTTAATGCTGTCATATAATGTGTTTTACCTGTAAGCAAATTGTTTAGCAGTTCAGTCATGCAGGGTGAAAACTGTCATATTTATCAGTGACTGGATCGTGTCCTCCTCCCTGTCATTACTCAGACACACACTTTGTTCTCCCTGCTGGGTCTCAGTCACGCCTACGTCACCAGCATCGGGAAGCTGGTGGGAGTCGTGGCACTCAAAGAGGTAAAGTCACTGCATTTTGCTTTTCCTGATAATGTTTTGTCACCTTTTGTAGTGGTGTGGTATCGGCGTGAGCTCTGATGATTGGTGGGCAGCTGTGGTGCCTCATGCTTCACAAATAAATTTCAGTGAGTGAGAATATGATCAAAAAGGTAGTTTGAGTAATTTAGTTTAAAGGGGATCTATTAGGCAAAATTCATATTGTGCATGTTTTATTTTTCCTTTTTCACTTCTAATCTCCTGTATATGACATATGACTTTCACTTTTTGAGTCAAGTCACTGAAATACATAAGATTCTCACCCCTCATCTGTTTAGATGCTCACTTTTCTGATCACATATTTTCACTTTTACCAGCCTGTTGCATCCTAATTCTCCTCCGTAGGGATTCAGACTCTTATTTTTCTCTTCTTACAGCTGCAGAAGGCCATAGAGGGCTCGACTCGCAGTGGCGTGCGGCTTCGTCCCCCTCTGGCCAGCTTCAGAGACGCCAGCAGGAAAACCAAGAAGCACCAGCCTCCCTCGTCCTCAGCCGCTTCCTCACCCACGCGGGACAGAGAGCTGTGGGGAGAGGGGAGCCGAAGAGAGAGCGAGTTGCTGAGGAGGGAGTCCAGGGATAATTCCCGGGGAAAGACTCCGTCTCTTAGAGGAGCTCCCGGGTCTGAAACAGTCCCCTCGCCTCCCAGCAGCGCGGGGAGCAGCAGCGGGAGCTCCGCCAAGGCAGGAGGAGCAGAAGGAGTGTCTCAGGAGGCTGCGTCCCCTTCAACCTCCTCCTCCTCCTCATCCTCCCCTTCGCCTCCCATGTCCCCCATGTCACATACTAGCCCGGTCCTCACACTGTCCTCCCTGCAGGAGGAGAGGGAGAGCGAGGAGTCTGACGACCAATTGTAAGAGAACCAGGGAGGAAACATGGAGAAGGAACTTTACTTTTTTTGTGATTTCACTCCTTCTCGTCAGAGACAGAACAGTCTGAACGGAGGAGTCAAGCTTCCTGCAGCCCTTAATGACTCTCAGCCACCGGGATGAACTGGTTTACACAAACCCATCTTGAAACATTTAGTCCTGGATAGTTTTTATTTTGTTCTATTTTCACAGAAATCTAACTTTTTCACTACTGAGTCTCAGGTGTCTTCCTGTTTGAACTGCAAACAACCACAAATCACCTCCATGTTTCACCTCCATCCAAATCCAAGGTGGATGGAGATGAATCTGTTCAGTTCATTATGTACATGTGAGCTACTGACAGCTATGAACTGTGCAATAATGAATGAATTAAAAACTTAATTAATTTGGCCAAATGGTCAAAGGGATTGTGCATTTAAAGTTAATTGATTAAAAAAAAACATTTTAAAAGCTAAATTCATCTTATATGTCAAATATTCAAATCATTGTTACAAGTTTTTAATTTGTAAAAACTAATAAATTCTTATATTGTCTATTAACTAATTTGAGTTATTTAGAGCTGAGTTGGTGCGCTGCAAATTGCAAATTTGAGACACACTTCTTCTGCTGTGCACTGTTGTTTTTTTTATCTGCTTTTGTGAAAAGATAAAAATTGACTCCTGAAAAGAATATGAAGTTTTCCAAGCCATGATGGCTGCTGCTGTGGATGGGGAAGGAGACGCAAATGATGCTGGTTCTCAGAATTCAAAATGCCGCATTTTGTCACCCACAAGAGAGTCTGTGTTTGCTCTCAGAGCATGCAGATGGGATTGTGGAACCAAAGGGGCGTGGCTTACAACTACAGGTGTTCACAAGAGCAATCGCTCTGTCTGACTGAACTTTTCATTACCCTGCTCAAGCAAAATCGTTATTGGTTACCTCCTCATATCATTATCTGCATCTGCAATGCCGTCTCACTCTGACAGCTCACTCTGGGTCTGTGACCGACGGCCTCCTGCGGAGGATCAGGGGTGTAAAATAGGTTGGCTGACCTCAACACCCTCAATCTGTGGCAGGAGCTTCCAGTTTGCCACTAGATGTAAAGAAGACATGCAGATTACAAAACAAAAAAAATATCTTAAAGGGGTTATTTAATTCTTGTTCCACATTCATGTTTCACCCTTACAGCCCATAGAGGTCACAGTTGTTGTAACTTCCTCTTGAGGTGGGTCAAAGGTGTAAAGTTGGTGGGTAGACTTCAACCCTCAATTCACTGCCCCCTACTGGCATATTTCAGAACAAATCTTAAAAATGAAAGGAGGATTTAGCTGTCTGAACTGTTTCTATCAGTGTTCATAAATGCCATCTTGCCACCTCAGTTAGTTACAGGAAATACGAGGTTAGGATTAGGGATACATGGTATTACTAAATATCACAAAACCGATGAAGATTAACCCAAATTATACTCTCTTTACGACTGTCAGAGAGTATAAGCTTTAGGATCCTCCAAGTGCTTGGAAAGGAAACCTTCACCTCTATTAGTTTTTCAACAAGAAAAGCAAAACAAACAAAAAATGATTCTGAAAAGTTCTATATTTGATAGCCTAGAGCAAAAGTGAGCTTGGTTACATTTCATGTAACTTTATGTAAACTCATTAACCAACTTGATGGACCTCCAACAGTCAATGAGGTAAGTAAATACCAGCACATCACTTTCAGCTTGCAAGTATATAAACAGTTTTGTGTTGTGAAGGTCAACAATGTGTTTCAGGCTCTGAGTCCTCTGTGAGCTTCAACAAATAAGCAGTTTATCCCAATGGAGGGCATTTGTTGTTTGTATTCTCCTGGCACACAATTCCTGATAAGGACGGGAGAGGAAGGCTTTTGGAGAAGCGCAGATTACACTGCTGCCTACTGCTTGTCGACTTCTTCTCTGGTGTGTCTGTCAGTCACAAATAAGACGCGGAGAGACAGAAAACAGATAAACAACAGAAATGTGTTAAAGCTCAAGAGGATGCAGGAAATCCCTGAGATTGTAATTATTTATAATTATTTACAGCCTGTGAAAAGAGACACACAAATATCCACAAAAAAAGACAATTTGTTTGGTCTGTTTATTTGCTCTTTCTCCATCAGCAGGAAAATAAAAGGAGACAGGTAGAAGAGCTGGAGAAGGTGAAGGAGGCTGAGTCGTGCAGGGGGAAGAAAGAGAGAGCTGTGGACAGAAGAGAGAGGGGAAACCACATGGAAGAGCCGACCTGTGAGAACCGTCCTACAAGCATGCATAGGTGTGTTATCAGTCACACTGCCTCATTTAAGACAAATCCAGTTTTATGCAGACGTTTTACAGAAGCCATCAGATTTTATACAGCGGGGGTTTTTTTGTACAGCCGTTCTCGCCACACAACTCCAAATTTTATGCATCGAGGGCTTCAAAACCCTCTTTGACTGATGTGAAAAGTTTATTGTTCCAGGCAGTGAATTTTTCCAGAAAGACAGTGGACATTTTTTTTTTTACTGTACACATACAGACATACACACGGATACAAGTATACAGAACAAACAGAGAGGAAGAGAGAGAGAAAGGCAGAGGGTCGGAGGCAGATATTTGACCATCCTGCCTGCAGAAAAGTAACTGAAACTCCTCAGAGACGGCAGTGGCGATTACACGAAAACAGGAGGAAACCAAATGAAGTTAATAACAAAGACATGTTATTATAACATCCACAGAAGTATATTTGGTTTCATGTGATCTCTTTATTCATTCATCGAGATCAACAAATGTTTTTTTTTTATTATTAAAAAAAATGGGAAAAAAAGCAACAAAACTCAAAGAGAAGCAGTGTCTTTCTCTATGAAATATCTGTTTTTAAAAGCAAACAGTCGAGCCCAAATAAGCTGAGACTTTCGTCTCAAACAAAAGCATCAATCTTTCAACTTTATTATGTCTTAAACTAAAAGAAAAAAAGATACTGCTCCTAAATGAGTTATTTACATGAAGTAACAGCCTCTGTACAGCATCAAGGTGTTTCTCCCTACCAAGTAATTGTTCAATAAATAAATTAATGTGTGTCATGGTGTAAAGACGTTCTGTTAGTGGGTTTGAGTTTTCTTAAGATGTTCTTACAACTTTTCATACTACGAGGCCTTGCAAAAGTATTCAGCACCCATGTGAATGTGGGTTTTATTTTTATTTTATGGAATAAATCAAATCCAACTAGAGCTTGGTTGAACATGATAGATTTCAAAGCGTGGCATGCAACGCTTTGTAGAACCATTTTTTGCTTCAATTACAGCACCAATTTTTTCAGGATTTGTCTCTACCAGCTTTGCGCATCTACAGACAGAAAATAAATGTAGCAATTCTTGCTACACCTTTCAGCTTCCAGTATGTTCAAAGTTTGTAAAATTCATTTTCTGCTTTTGTTCCACATCACTATTATGCACTAATTAGTGTTGATTTTAGACATAAAACCCCACTAAAATACACGGAAGTGATGTAAACTGTGAAAAACGTCAAGGGTCATAAATATTTTTGCAAGGCAGTGTTCAATTATTTCACATTAGGAGCTGCCAACCTATCAGTCTCTTCTCTCTGTGCAGAAAGGAGCTCAAAACCAGAACAAAACAAGTCTGCGTTACAGCCCTGACACCTATCCTAACTTATACTGGAAGGGATCTCAACAAGGCAGTAGAAAAATAAATATTGTCCCTCGACATTGCATAAAGAAGCACTCAATAAATAAATTCATTCAAGTCAATAAACTGCTGATTTTGTCTTCAAAGTGTCTTGCACAGTCCTGAAAGTGAGAGAAGGTGTTTCCCAGAAGGTAAAAAGACGCAAGTAGACGTGCGCGGAGAGTTCACCACCGCTGTTCAGCTCCCACTCCTGCTGGGAAACATACACTCTTTCTTAATTGCAAAAAAATGAAATCACTGAAGAAAATAAAAAAATCTCCTCACACATCACTACCACACTCCCAGGCAGCTGCTTCACAGTAGTAACGTTGAGCAGGAAGACACCAGTCTTGTTTCACCTCCAGTCTTCAGTCCTGTTACCTGATTGAGCTCAACCAACTGGTTTCCAGTCTGATCGATTGCTCGGTCCATTTTATATTTAATTGTGCAGCAGCAAACAAAACCAACAAAACAAAAACAGAGCAAGCTTGAGCGCAGTCCCCAAAAAATTAATTAGGACCCGAGAGGTGTAGAAAAATAAAGAAATCATACTGCAAAAGAACAGCCGTGACTGTGACTGAGAGGCAATTACTACATACTGTATTTACATCTTAATGACAGAGCTGGACTGGTCTTTTTTGTATAGTTTTCTTTTTGTTGTTTTTTTTGTTTTTTGGAAGGCCAGTGTTTCCTCTGCCTATTGCTGGTTACAATTTAGATATTCCCGTGTCCGTGTGTACGGAGTGGCCCAGCGGCGCCCCCTCCCAGTCGTCCAGTACATTCAGAATAGTGGTCAACATCCTCTGTGTGTCAGGATCTGTGTGAAAAACAAAGCAGCTGAGTGTTCCTGCATCGTGAAGCGGCTCGGGTGGTTTTGGTTTGTCAGAGCGGGGAACGAGCCAACAGTCCAAAGGCAAACTCTGATCTGCTGGATTGCTTTAGTGCAAAAAAACAAAACAAAAAAAACATATTTCACAATGACGAAAAACCCAACTAAAGTCGCGTATGCAGCCATCTCCGTCTGGGAACGCCCACCTGGGATTGGAACAGCTCAGTGCAAAGTCTTTTACAGTGCTGTATAGTTACAGGTACTCTGTGGTACTCTGAAGGACATGCATACAGAGAGACAGAGTAGGAAGCACGCTATCTTACAGTACAATCCTTATCTGTGCAGGGTTGGGTGTGTGCAGTCAGCAGAGCAGGTTCGCCCCGGATTGTGCCACAAAGTTACAGGAGAATAGATTTCAGACGAGTTAAACTGCATTTCACCGAAATGCTGAGGCTTCTTAAAGCATCTGTGAAATTGCTTGGGTTGCTTTTTGTAGTATTAGGGTGCACGTGTTTGATCCAAGAGAAAGAAATAAAGAATGTGTTAAGTAAGGGCTGTAAACAGAGCCGCTCTCCCTCAGGAAACCTGTGAGATCTCATCACACACTTATACATCGTTTGCTGTTCCTTTTTTCTTTCTTTTTTTTTGCTTTATTACAAAAATTGTTCCTCTTATTATGCTAATGTAAGTTAGATTTTTATTTTCATCATAAGACAAAGACAGGTTTGAGTTGTTGGTCTTCAAAGAAAAAGCATGCATGTTTCCATTCCCCTCCTCTTCATCACAGTCTGGTTTCTTTCCCCCCTTTGGAAATGCTCTTCCTCCTCCTCCTCCTCCTCTGCTCTGTTTTAACTCGATTTTTCAAACCTTCAGGGTGTAAGACTTACAAAGGCTGAGGTGTTCTTTGTTTCATGAGCTCCTGTCTGGGTGTGAGTTATTTTAAGGAATTCATCTTTAAAACGAAAAGTTTTTGATACCTGAAAAGGAACGGATTAATAGATATATATTGTTGTACGTTGCTCGTCCCTCGCCGACTCCCAGGTTAGTTTGTGTTCAGGAGTCTTAACAATCAGGAGCTCAGTTGGTGGCCATGGAGGCAGGTGGCCCAGCCTCCGCTTCCTCCTCTTCCTCTTCCTTTTCCTCCAGCATCTGAATGAGACCAGAGGTGACATCGGAGGCCTTCCGCTCTGTGATTGGCTCAGTTGGCGGTTGCCCCGGACTACTGCCTCCAGAGGCATCTCCTTGTTGCGTGGGTGGAGTCAACATGGCCGACTCCTGGTCCAGGGTCAGCGTTATGTCTTCTTCCTGATCAGGACAGAGGCGAAGGAGTGAGTGTGCTCAGATCCAAACCAGCAGCTGTTGTGCTATAGGTGCACGTTTTGTTTTCATACGGCAGAGAGAAGCCTCATTGTCATTTTTTACATTTTAAACAATAGAATAAACAAAGTTGAGCTTAATTGTTAAGAGAAAAAAGTAGCTACAAGCATTTTAGAGACATCTTGAGATGTCAAAAAGAATTTTGTCCATTCTGTCCTGCAAAATAGCTCGAGCTCAGACAGCTTGGATGGAGAGAATCGATGCTGAATCCTTGCCGCAGATTTTATCTGTACTTTGACTAGGTCATTCTCTCTCTTGAATATACTTAAGCCTAAATCATTTAATTGTCTTTTAAAGCCTCTAATTCATTTTCTTTTAGGATTGCCCTGTATGTAGCTCCAAACATATTCCTATAAACTCCGACAGGTGTCAGCTTCCCCATTGATGACGAGCACTCCCACAGCATGATGCTGCCACCAACATGTTTCACAATGGTAACATTTAGCATGTGAATCCAGAAGTTGCATCTTGGTCACATGAATTGGACATTGCGATATGAAGCATTCTGAGAGCGAGATGTTGTTTTATAACAATGTTTTTAGCCTCCATGATGCTGTTTGTTCACTAAAGTTCTTGAAGAAATATCCAAAACCTTCACAAAACAGTTACATACTAGTTAGAAAACCTGAAGGCAATTTTCTTTGTGACTAAATTAACTCAAATTTTAATTGTTAACATTTTTAGTCTGAGATTGCAGTAGTGTGATAAGAATAATACAATTTTAAGTAGTTTTTAATTAAATTGGCTGGTATTATATCTACAAAAACGTACTGCAACAACTCACAATCTATTTAAACAATGTACTGAACTGATCATCCTAAAAAATTATTCTAGGATAATTTTTAAACCCCCTGCTGGTACAGGAGAAACGAATGTTACTGGAAATGAAATTATCTAGACAAAAATTTTAACCATTTTGTCTAATTAATTATGACTAAGAATAAAAAGGGCATCTTAGAGTGATTTAATCTTTAAAAGAAGAAACGGGCAGCAGTTCACTATACCCCAGATTAAAACAGTGAAATTAAAAATGTATTAATATGATTTATGGATGTAAAATACAAATAATGCTATGAACTTAAGGCCTTTAGGCGTGGTGGAAAACAGAAAAGCCCTACAAGTTGTGAACAAACAAATCAACCTTCTCACACTCAACATTCAATTTCTACATTTGTTACAGGTAAGTGCATAAAATAACAGATGAGCAATTAGTGCTTAACCTTGATCACTGGCAAACATTTCAACTGTAAATTCCTAGAATATTGTAATGAAGTGATTAGATTAACTAATTAAGCTGAACTTAGAGTTAATTGAATAAACTCTCTGTCTGATCACTCCCAGCCTCGCCTCAGATAAAGTCAGGCATCAATTCCTGAGGAGAAAATTGTCCAGTAAAGCCACATTTTGTCCTCACCTTGAACTGCTCCTCCTCCTGCTGCTCCAGTAGCGGGGAGTGCTCGGTTCCCACCACCTCCTCCCCCGCCGGCACACACAGGCCTGCCTCCACCACCGCCGCTACGCCCATGTAGCCTCCGGCCTCCGCCTGATAGGCCTCCATCTGCCCCGTGTTCCACAGATCAACCAGCGGAGGGTGGACCTGATGAACCAGACTGTGGATGGTGCTGTTGGGTGTCGCCTGCAGAGAGTGGTTGGCACTGTGCAGCCGGTGCTCCAGAGCCTGGAAACACACAGATGTGATGATGATCAGGAAATGTAATGTGTGAGAAGCAAAGGGAATTAGATTAGCTGCTAATTGTCATGTACAAGAGTAATTTACTCATTAAACTTAGTAAAATGTTTCGATTTACAGCAGGAATCTAACCCGCCAGGAGTTTTTATGTGGCCCTGTAGACTCTGGAAATAGAAACTTCAACATTACAGTTGTGGGCTTAAATATTATTTTGTCAATCAAATCAACTGTTTTACTTGTATATTCATGTGTTAGAGTTAAGACTAATACAGCTCTGGAGAAACAATGAAGAGAGCACTTCACTGACCCCCATTGAAAACCTCCTGGTTATTCCACCATTTTGATTTCTGAACTCTTCCTGAGTTCAAACACTAATATTGTTGCCTCTACATAAATATGAACTTGTTTTCTTAGCATTATTTGAGGTCTTAAAGCTCTGCATCTTTTTCATTATTTTGACCATTTCTCATTTTCTGCAAATAAATACTGAATTTTTGTTTGGAATTTCAGAGACATGTTGTCAGTAGTTCATAGAATAAATGAACAATGTTCATTTTACTCAAATATATACCTATAAAGAGTAAAAAAAAAGAATAAAAAAAAGATGTGATAATTTTGCAGTGGTCTGTTAATTTTTTCCAGAGCTGTATCTAACTGATGATCATCAAATCTTTTCATCCAATCCAACTGAGATTGAATTTTAAAAAGTGCACAGCTAATAGAGACAAACTTGAAAATACCTACAGCGAAAGGTGGCTCTGTAAAGTTTTATCTCAGGAGGGCCAAACATTAAAGCACAAATTATTTTTGTTTTAAAACCATAATTTTTCTTCCACTCTTCAACTACAGTATGTATCACTTTGTGTCAGATAATCGGATAAAAGTCTATATCAAATGGTTGCAACATCACAAGTTGTGCAAACGTTCAATGGATGTGAATACATTTGCAATGTACTGAATCTGTTCAAAATAACTCCCAGTGTCCCTGAAAAATGTCCCTATTTTGATGACTTCAACACCTGCAGCTCAGCTCTGCAGACATCCAAGTGTCTGCTTCTATTTTCTTAGCTGACTCAACTTGAACATTTTTAAGATGAGGTCAGATCTGATCAAAAAACTGCAAACATATTTGCACCACTCCTTCAATCAGGGCCTGATGCACTTCTTTCATGCGTCATAACCGTGACTTGGACTAAACCCAAGCCACATATAGTCTCTCCCCGGTAAATGTTCTTCCTGGCAGCGCCGTGCGCTCACCGCTGAGAGTCCACCTGCTCTGCATCCATCACCTGTTGTTGCTGATACTGCAGGAGCTGCTGTTGCTGGTACTGCTGGATCTGTTGGAGCTGCTGCAGCTGCTGGAGGTGGCTCTGCTGCTGGAGGTTGTACTGCTGCTGCTGCTGCTGCTGGGACAGGAAGTGAGCCGCCGCCTGCCCATCGTAGCCGTCCGTCCCCATGATGTAGGAGCCAGCTGGGGGAGACGCCACGCCCGAAGGGTCGCTGTTGGTCGGTTCCCAGGCGTCGGAGGACGAGAGGCAGTAGTGGCCCTGGGAGACGTACGTGTGAGGCCACACCTCTGCTGAGGACTGGTGCAATATCTGATCTGGAAAGAATTAAAAATGCAGCAGCTGTTACTGGAGCTCCAAGAACAGATGTGAGAAGGAACAGGAACCACATCGTGAGAAGGATGTCTTTACGTCATGCTGCAGGTTTCTAGTTCCAGCAAAGATTCCTAATTATTGAAATTTAAGCCACTGAACAAGGGTTTGTAAAAATTGAGCAGAAATGCTTCCAAGTCTACTAGGGTGTTATGACAAAAGCTCCCAGTTGCTACTGAAGAAGTCAGTCAAACTGCAGAATCTGACATAAAGCCCTTTTTCCTCTCATTCTCTCAGGAGAAAGTACGTGTTAACGCTGAGGAGTTAAAACAGCAAAGAGCAGACATGTTTTACAACAAAAAAAAACTCCTGAATGATCTGAGGCAAATGCAATAATCCCTCAAGCCTTGGGATGGTTTAAAAACTTTAATCTCAAATTTCACTCACAAATGCATGGCCAGAGGGAGAGAAATTTTCAGATAAAGAAAACACTTGGAAGGATTGAAGACTCCACAACCTTATCAGTGGTAAATGGAGAGGTTTAAAGTTTGAAGGTTTTATTTCAGCTGCACATTTGAAGATGAATGTCACAGAGAGCTTCACTGAAAAAGAAAACAACTAAAACCAAACAAAGAATCAACCGAAATAAAATTTATAGACGTTAAAGTACTTCTGTTAGTTTATAAATCACTGAAATACATTAAAGATTTGCTATTGCAGTTCTTGTATCAACCTTCCAGACCTCTCAGGTCTTCTGGATCTGGTTCTGGTCTGCTCTGAAGAACCAGAACTAGAACCAAACATGGAGAAGCAGCAACCAGCTTCTATCCTAATGCAAATTAGGAACAAACTTCCTTAAAATGGCAAAACAGCTGAAACCCTGAGTTCCTTTAAATAAAGCCTAAAATCTCACCTGTTCAGGGTTACCTTTGATTTGTAAAGTCAATCATTGATCAATATATTTGACATGTATTTGCTTGATGATTTTGTTGATGTCATTCTTCTTCTTCATTCATAATTAGTGACTGCATGATGCTTTTCTGATGTATCTTTGAACTCTTGTTGCTTTACTTGTTTACTTAACTTTTATTAGATCAGTTTCTTTTCCAGGGACCAACAAAAAAACATCATGCAGATATTCATTGGAGTAATTTTATTTTCACTTCCCCGACAGCAGCAGGTCTGAACACGGTTTTGTGTGTCCTGGCACTTTTATCTCGACCTGCCTGTCCTACCAGCTGCTTTCTGCTGCCTCTGCTGAGTTTTACCTCTACTGGTGATGCTCTCCTGGTTGACCTCGCTCAGGTGAGCCACGCTGCCCTGGTTTGAACCCGACCGCGGGCTCTCCCCGTCCATCGACGACCACGCCAAGAGCGTTGCCTCTGAGATAGCAAACTGCTGCAGGACGCCTGAGGTCAGCGGTCAAAGAACAGACCCATGTCAGAATTAAGACATGCATCATATTTAATTGGCTAAACGTTTGCCTAATGAGAACATAATGCTGCTGCTAACAGCTAACAAGCCCTGGGCTGTGTCTGCCCTCTGGATGTGTGCTTGCATCTCACCTGCAGCAAACCGAGCCTCCTTTTCTCCGTCGCTGAGGTCGCTGTAGGCGTCGTTCTCCGCCCGCCGCTCTTTTTCCCGCTCTTGGGTGCTGATGCGGGACTGGGGCAATCCTCCTGCACCAACCGTCTGCATGCCCCAGTTCTGCCATTCGATCATGTGAGCAACACGGCCCTGGGCCATCGCTGTGGGCTTGGTTACTCTTTCCTTCATGGTGCGGGTGACTCCTGATGGATTAGGGGGAAAAAATATACGACACAGGAGGAAGCACAGAGAAGGATGATGGTTTGAAAGAAGGTAGGAGAGAACATAATGAAGAGATTAGAGGTGAAAAGATGGATAGACAAAAAAAACAGGGAAGAAGAGGGAAGAGAGACATAATAGTTAAGTTATTATCATGTTTATATTTCTGCTGAGTGATGGAAACTGTGGTGATGAGTGAAAGTATTGATGTGTTGCAGGATTGGACTGATAAGCTGCTTTGAAAACGAGATAGATGACCAGTGTCAAGCTTTTTTTATATTACCAGAAGATAAAGTCCAGTGAAAAAATCTTTTTACTGGAAAGAATTTATTTTCTTTCTAAGAAGTCAGACTTCCTGCCACAGTAGTCTCTATCAGTTTTTTTTTTTTTTTGTTTCTGAAGGTCTTTTGAAAATGCTCTTAATCTTGTTTGGACATTATCAACTCATTTTCAATCAAGCACATGACAGTGTTCAAAAAAATGTTGTATGGATTTTATTTTAGCCATTTATGTCATTATCCTTAGGTATTAGAACTTTTGCTCTCATTTAGGTTCATGTTTTGATAATTTCTTCATTGTTTATTTGTTTAGATCTTGTTCATTTATTCTTAGCATTTATGAGATTTATTCCTTAGATTGTTTCTTTCTGTTACTGTTTATATCTTTCTCCAGCTTTGCTCATTTCCTCCCTCTCTGCACTGCTGTTGCACATCTCCTAATTTTCCTCTTCCTTTCCTCTTCCCCAGCTGTCCCTACTCACCTGTGATTAGCTCTTTCACTTCTCCACTGCCTAATCAGTGTATTTATAGCTTCCTGTCTGCATTGTTCTCCACTGGTCCTCGCTCTATTTTCCGTTGCTACTGCCATTATTTTCCAGTTGTATCTCTGACTGAGCCTCATTACTTTGTTAATAAATATCTGGAACTTCACCTGTTCCCATGAATTGCCAGCATTTGAATCCTTCCCATTTCAACACATTATGACAATTTAACTTTGACCTACGAATCCTTGGGGCATAAAAAGACTGTTAAAGCCAAGCAATTAAACTTCAGTCTGTCTTAAAAAGTAGAACTGATTTTAAATCAAATCTTTAGGCATGTTTTATTAAGTCTGTCACAAATACTCACATTGAAAGAGAGACTATATTGGCTGCTGCTGTCTGTGTCATGTGATCTTCTCTGCTAGCTGCACCCAGAAAACTGTCAGCATGGGAAAAAATTTTAAAAGTGCTTACATTTTTACAGCATTAAAAGCAAAGTGAGAAACTATGAAGTAGAAAAAAAACTTTGTTCTTAGTAACATCTGCATTTAATTCACTGGAAATGTATGGTTTGAGCAGAATTATCAAGTAAATTTGCAGAAAGTGAAAATGCTAGCATTAGCCTACCACTGTAGCATGTTATTTGTCATTCACTGAAGACTGCGACAACTGCGGCTGTGTGTATGAAGTCACAAAAAAATGTTTAGTAACAGGAACTGCTGCTGGCACAAAATATGAGATGCTTTCAGAAAAAAACAGAGACTGCAGCATCCAGGGAATGAGTTATTCGCAATATTAATCCAGAACATGTAATTCCAATGTTTTACTTCACAGCCATAACATTAGTTAATGATATGCATAGGACCTTAGTATCTGTAAATATATTATTCTTAAAGAACTTGCATTTGCATAGTGGACAAAAAATCCAGATCAGATTAGGGATCGGGATTCCCAAAGAACTGAAGGATGAATCTTCTCGTAGGTTTTTCCTAGTTATGTCTTATTTCTCAAAGATATGAGTTTCTGCTGTTAATCTACTGTAGTTTAGCTGGTCAGGTACATTGACAGAAATTAGGTGCAAAGAGCAGTAAGAAGCACGGTGAAATATTTTCAAAAAGTCAGCCACACTGAAAGAAAAAACATCACAAATACTAACATGTTATCTGTTCACTTGGAAGAGAAAATTACTGATGGTTTCAAACTTTTGCATTGTATGTTGTCCTAATTAATTGGTTTGTTGTTATGGTAATTATACTCTGATCCCAGCACCAAACAAATACAGAACACCTTCAGGCATGAAAATGAATAAATGAGCAAATAAATGGTGGTAGCCTGAGCTGAACTACACCAGAATACAATAAAAAAAAGTTAAATAATTCAGTCCAATCCTGCTGATCAGATGTGTGTGGGTAAATGAGGGTGGTCATTAGCGTGGATTTTGAGAACCCCTTAATATTGGTCGTTGTGGCGGCGACAGCTTAATGAGACTTCACCCGGTCACGGTGCATGGAGGAGAGGAGGTAGTGCATGAATCTTTCCTGACACAGGTGCATCTTGGGATGGAACGGGTTAATTGGGGTGAGGTGTCTGCGTGGCGTGAATGATGAGAGGTTGGCTTGTTGACATACACCTCTGCTATGCTGCGCTGGGTAAGCAGAAAATTGCTCCCTGTTCTCTCTACTGAACTCGACTCGACGCTGCTGAACATACATTTTTTCCCCCTCGAAGAAAGAAATTAATTTCCCGCTGCTGTGCTCCAACTGGCTCCTATTTGCTTTGCTCCACATTTAATGTGACCAACATATGACGACATGAACTGTAACTCCCTCTGATGCCGGTGCGTGGGGGTGGGGTGAGTTTTATGAATAAATTATTGAACAAATCAGTGCCACAACGCAAGATACAACAGCTGCACTCCACTACACTGAACTGCAACTTCCAAATGAAACCGCACAAAGACAGCTGGGGACAACCAGAAACTGCAATAAAAGAAAACACTGAACTGCTTTACCACAGCATTTCACACAGGGGGAAACATCCAAAGTGAAACTTGACTAGAACACCGCAACCACCACTTTACGAAGGAAAACAGAAGTTGGTCACCACCACCAACTCGAGCATTCGACTGTTTTCTTCAAGAACCCTGAAAATATCCTTGAAGTAAGTTTTAAACGAGCATAAAAACAACCTCCTATGCAGAAGCATCACTAAATCCTGCATGATGTTATGACCCTGAAGAGTTGTATTAAAAATTTGTCTTTTCTGAATTTCTAAGGAGCTCTCCAATGTAAGATCTTAATTTGTTATTTAAAAAAAGCTTTTTTTTTAAATAATCCATAATTAACCTTAAATATTCATTAAATAGATTTAAGACAGAGATTGTGTTTTATCTACAAAGACAGATTGTTTACATTCCTGAATTATTTTTTTTTAGTTTAAAGAAATGTGGTAGAAAAAAAATAACAGATTCTAATGTTGAAACCTGAAATACCACTTGTTTCCCCAAAGTCTGTTTCTGATTGGTTGATCAGCACCTGGGATGCCTCCTTACCCCCAACAAGAACCACAGAGAATGCTTTTCCAAACAAAACCTGCTCATCTCGCCAGATTTAATATTTTTGTTTGTGCTTGATGACTTTCTGTGGCGTTTCTGCAAAGTTTTTTTTCTTTGTTTCATTTTGTCTTTTCAACTCTTCTTGTTCATAAAGCTCCCTGCTCTAAGCTCTCCATGTAGATTGTAATCAAAGATCATTTGTTTGAGTCTTTTTTTTTAAACAAATAACTCATCATGAATTAGACTTGGGTGTGATTAACAATTAATTTTGTCCTTGATTTAGTATCGTTAAAGTGACTGACGAAATAAAACTTAATTTTGATAAATGTCCAGAATCTCTTTGCTTTGTTCTCTGGGATAGGTGAAAGATTTATCCATCAGACAAATGTCAGAAAATTGAGACCAATGATTTATATGTATTACTATAAAATAACATGGAAAACAATCCGCTACAAAATGAACACATTCTACCCACCTTACTTTAGAGAATTAAGCTGCATGATGATGCAATGCGTGTGCACGATCTGTGTTTTATGCTGGATTTATTCCGTCAATGCCTTTTAAGGAGTCATTGACAGCAGATGTCAGTGTGAAGAGGAAGTGATAGAAAGGGAACCCTTTGAAGGGTACCATGCTGACTCCTGAGCCCACTAAGGAGCGGAGCCAGCATGGGGTCGTTTACCAGAACCAGCACAGACACACACCTGACACACCTGACAGAGAAGACTTAGCCAAAGCCCCGATGCCATAGGCATTTGAGTTCCTCTTGAGTCGAGGCAGGATTGATGTGGTGTCCTCCATGGACAGCTGGAGGGAGAGAAGAGAGAGGAATGGAAGAGGAGGAAGGGGGGAGGAAAAAGAGAGCGTGGATGGTGTGACGGGAGACACAAAGACATCGACACAGTGTGTGTTATAGAGAAGGTGAGTGGAGAGGAGAGGTGATGGAGATGTTGGGTTAATACAAAAGACAACATCTGTATTACCCAAATCTTCAGTCCAAGTAAACTTAAAAAAATTGTGCTCACTACTGTGCATCACTACGATAAAGCATAGGGTCTAATATAAAGCTGAGGAGGTGAGAGGAGGTCATGAGGGAGCGAGAACTTGTAGCTACAGGGTGATACAAATCAAAAACAAGTAGAGAGAAAAGTCATAGATGGAGGAACGATGCCACAACACTTACATTGATTCCTTCCCATGAAAACTCTGAACGTCCATGCTGAAGAAGAGAGACGGGAGGAGGGAGGGATGGGGGAAAGAAGGAGCAGCAAACAGTAAGAGAGAGTGACAGAACATTGACATGCGTTGAGGAGGAGTGAGACACCGAGTTGGTTTAAAAGTCAGACGTGCGGATGAGGAGGACGAAATTAAAGGAGGTGAGCAGGAAAAGAAATGAGAGACGGATACGTGTGAGTTTCCAAAGGAACAGAATGACAGGGAGAAGGGAGGGGATTAAACAGGGATCAGTTTATATTTGCTTAGTTATGTTTAGCAGAGTGAAAACGCCATGGTTAAACGAGCTTCCTCTTCAGGGGCATGTGCTGCCAAAACCCATAAAAGAGGCAGAATATTGTGTGTGAGTGCTTGAGAGAGATGTCAGTGGTGTACTGATCAGTATCTGATGCTGCAGATAGTCGAGGAGCCGAGGCTAACAGGAAGGCGTGTGTGTGTGTGTGTGTGTTGTG
Organism: Alfaro cultratus; assembly: GCA_903066825.1. NCBI lineage: Eukaryota > Metazoa > Chordata > Actinopteri > Cyprinodontiformes > Poeciliidae > Alfaro > Alfaro cultratus. Next base: position 44,535 of record CAEFZX010015294.1, read on the forward strand.
CAGGGAGGAGGTGGACTCAGATGATGAGGACAAAGAAGATAAGCAGCAGCTTCTGCGACACTATTTCCCTCTATCAGCTGAGAGTGGAGCACTTGTGGCCTGCCGGCTTAAATATTTTCACCCTACTGTTGATGTGCACAGACACAGTGTGGCAGTAAAAACTCAAAAGCAGCACACCGATTTTTTCTTGAACTGCATTTTCATATGGATGATTTTTTTTTTCTGGACTGGTACACGGATTAAAACAATTATTTGCAAATATTTGGACACCCACGCTGTAAACTGCAGTGGTTCTCAGATACTGTGGCATTTTGGAAAACACATTGCTTCGCAAAATATGCTACTCTTGAGCTTTTTCACATTTTGTAACATCACAATCACAAACTGCAATACATTTAATTTCAATTTTATGTGGCAGATTAACACAGAATGACGCATAATTGTGATAAATCATTCATATGTTTTCCCCTTAAAACATTGAGCCTTTTGAGGTCACCTTATTAGTAAATAGTGGCTAATTTTACTCTAAGTATAAATGTAGCTGTTCTGTGAAGACCTCAGAGGTTTCTTGGAAAAGATATGAAAACAAAAAGCATCATAATAACCAAGGAATGCAGTAGTGAGGTCAGGAATGAATCTGTGAAGAAATGTAATATTAGGTCTTAAAACAATATTGCAAGCTTTGAACATCTCAGGAACATCATGCTAAAAAATAATGTTCATGGATGCACTCCATTAAATCTGACTGAGTTTGAGCTATTTTTGAGCTAAGGCAGATTGACTTGCAGCAAAAAAAAAACTTCTTCACAAGGAGGCTGAATACAAATCCACACCACACTTTAACATTTTTGTATTTAAAATTTGTGCGAACCATGTATCAGATTTCTTTCACTACTTAGTGTTGGTCTGTCATATAAAATAATAAAAAAATACAATAAAGTTGTATTTATTGTATTAATAATGAAACATAACATGCACAAAATGTATGAAAACACTGTCTAAAAATGTTTCACACCAAATGAAAAGCATGGTGGTGCAAAGATTTAAAGTCAGCCTTCAATCTTTTTAGTTTATGTCCAAGCAGCAGTCAGGTGTCTCTTTCTTTAAGGGCTCTTGGTCAATATTTCTCCAGTCTCTCTGAAGGTCATTTAAACTCATTCTTTGGACGTTGTCGACTTTGTTATTCATTTTCTGCTGATTTCCTGAAGACCTCCAAAAGAGGTCAGCTGACACTGACCTTTATGAATCGACATCTGGGGTCTTTTCTAATTATCCTGACTCTCCTGTCAGACCGCAGTTTCTCCAAACTGAGAGCACACTGACTACTTCAGACTGCCTAAAAACCTACAAATATTTCACATGACTCCTTCAAACTAAAAAAACGTAAACATTCTTTTACTTCTTGGGGTCTGATCATAAGTAGACCTTTACCGGAACAAAGAGGAACGGAAAGAGCCACATGTGGCCAACGTCATTAACCGAGTGAATGAAAATAAGTTCTGGACCCCACTGAAGAACTACAGAATCAACATTTGACTGATTCCACCACTCGACGTACTGCAAAGGGCGGGCCAACTGCTGCTGTTATTGTGCATTAATATTGCAAAGGTTGCTACACAAGTAAAAATAAAGTACTTTAAAAAGAGAGAGAGGCTCTGTAGCTCAGAACATGCAGCTAAGTTTAACATATTACAGCTAGAGAGCCTGCAGTAGAAGTTCTCACATGACCAAACCCATCTTTGTGCCTCTTTCAAAACAGTTAAAATGCTGCAAAACTATCCAATTTTTTTGGGTGCAGTGCAGTTCTGCAGAAAGCAGCTTTGTCTCCCTATTATCACCAGGAAGCAGGGGATTCCCACTCAACAGACAAGGTACCAACTCCCTACTGACCGCACATGCATAAAGGCAATACTTAATACATATTTTATTATGAGATCCTAATGCACCCCCCTTCTAATGCCACCCTGGGCAACCACCAACATGCCAAAATTATGGCAAGATGAGAGTTAGATTGGACAAGAGCATATTAGCCAGTATACATCCATTCCAGTTGCAACTCAACAGAAACAATGAGAGTGTTAATTAAAGGTGCCAGTGCATAAGACCACTGACTTACATGGAGCTTACTGAATGACATATTATTGACTATTATCAAAAATTAGCTAATAAGAAACAGTGCAGCTGCTAAGTTTTGACTGCTTGATAAGAAATCAGAGAACTGTGTTACTGTTGTTAGTGAACGTGTTGCTCATGTTATTTGAATGTGCAAAATCTTCAAAGATAATGACATTATAATTGTTATTGGCCAGTGACTGTATTTAGCCTGGTCACTGAGCAAACCAGTGAGAAAGAAAACAAAAGTGAAATGCACCGTTATGCCATCACTGCAACATTTCAGAAAATGTGTTGCCGCTGATTAGAAACTAAATGAAAGAAAATCAAGAGCAGTGTCTAGATGTGTGTCATGCTTCTCAATTCAGCCCCCTTTTATTCTGATACTCCTAATTAAATCCAGTGCAACAAATTGCCTTCAGAAGTCAACTAATTAGTAAATAAAGTCATCTGTGTGCGATTTAATCGCAGTATGACTCCAGCGGATCTGTGAACGTTTCAGAGGTTTGCTAGAGAATATTAGAGGACAGAAACAACATGAAGATTAAAAAAAGACAGCAAATAAGGATACAGTTTAGGAAAAGGTTTAAGCAGGACTAAAGCTGGACTAAAGCCATATGCAGTTTGTTACAAGATATAGGAGATAAACATGTGGAAGAAGGTAATTTGATCAGATGAAACCATAACACAAATATTTGACCTAAACAGCTATGTGGTAATGAATTAAACACTGTACATCACCCTGAGCACACCTTCCTGATAGTGACACATGGTGTTGATAGCATCATGCTGAGCGGATGCTTCCCAAAACCAAAGCCTATAAGACTGGAGAGAATTAATGCCAAGATGGATGGATGGAAGAAAACTTCTTGGAGGCTGTAAAAGACTGACAACAAAGCTTAACATGCATTCATGCATCTGATAAATGGAGTGGAGCATCCATATGTCCTGACCTCAATTCAACTGAGAATATGTTGAAAGATATTACTAAGGAAGGATGAATACAAATTTACACCACACTTTTCAATTTTATCAATTAAAAAACATGTAAGTCATTTTTCTTCTACTTGCATATAACATCCCAGTGACGGACGTTGCAGTTTATGATTGCAGCATGACAAAATGTGAAAAAGCCAAGGAGTTTGAGAAGGTCTGCAGGCCCCTGCAGTTAACTTTAATGTTTAAAAGTGAAAGTAATTGAAATTTTAATGTCAAATCTTGATTACAGTTTTTTGTCAGAATCGCCTGCTGAGTTCACTGACTGGAGTCGGGCCTGTCAGCTGGATACAGCGGGTATCCCGACTGTAGTTATGGTTTGATATGAGCGCCCTCCTGTCTAATTCATGCTTTTCTTGTAATTCTATTCTTTGCTCCCATTCCCTTCCACTCTTTCTCTCTTCCTTTCTCTCCTCCCTCCCTTTCACAGGAGTAGGAGTGATGAGAGATTTAACACACTTGAGTGGTAGAGCTGAGCCCCTTGAAGCAGCTTTGCCATTCTTTTTCCAATAGCTGACCATGCTGCCAAGGCGTGTGTATGCGTGCGTGTGCGTGAATGTATGTGTGCAGGCAGCTGCTTTTTCTTTCCAAAGGGCATTCTGGGACACAACACATAAATAAAGGATGCAATCAGTCCACAGTGCATTTGGTGGAAAAGTAGAAGTCTCTACACTTTAGTTCAAAATGGTTTCCTCTCCGGTGTCCTGTCTCAGGAGATCAGTGTTGGAGGACAGAGGAGAGAAAAGGATACAAAGCAATGGGAATGTGTAAAAGTTGGAGAAAGAGGGAAGGTGATGTCTCTGCTGTTCTTATTTGAAACACCTTTGCTTTTTGCAGAGTCAGATGGGTGACAAACATCTGACTTCTTGACATCAAAACCAGCAATCGCTGATTCTTTAAGATACGAGGGAAGAGCAGTGAGCGTTGAACTGATATTTCTAAACTACCAGTATGAGCACAGTGAGCTGGTGGAGTCATCATCATGTGGAAGCTAAACAGTTTGTAGCCATGTTGATTCCTCAGGTGGAGAAGCAAAAGCCACAGCGAAAGGAGTCAACAGGACGACTAAGACTTACTTGCTCCCCATCCTTCTGGACTGGCACGCCATCTGCCGCTGTGAGCAGGAAGAGAGACAAAAGAGAAGAAAATATTATTATTTATCTGTGACATAACAGATCATACAGAATGTTAAACAAAATCTTCAGCTGTTAATAATGTCACCCAAAAATCTTTTTTGCACATTTTACTACTTTGCCAATCCCAATTTAATAATAAAAGAAATTTCACAAAAGTAATATATCAGTGCACAAAGGTCCTATATCACCATAGCAACAATAAAGACACTTATTTTACAGCCTGATATTTTCCAAGCGCTTACAAGTTACCCTTCAACAGCGTGAGTCTCTTCAAGCAGGTCACCAAGTTGTGAATTTAAAGTGAAGATTCTCTGGACATCCCAAAAATCACAACCAGAAGAACTCAGTAACACTGAACCACTGCTGGAGTCAAAAGTGACTTTTCTCCAGCTGAAAAACTCAGGAGGAGAAACGCAGGAGGGTTCAAAAAAGTCTGACACACAGCAGGCGCTTTTTTTCTCCTGCTCTGTCTCTGATGTTTGGTGAAGTTCTTTGGATATTTAAGCAGTTTTTAAACTTTGACTTTCTTCTCTTTTTTTTCCTTTTCCAAGCTCACTATTGTGAAATTAAGATTAGATAAACTCACTATCAGGCTGATAAAACCTTTCTCTTTGAACTCCTGTGAGATCAGTATATTTTTGATGAAAGTTAATCCTTTTATCAACTTATGTAAATATGAGCAGTTACGACAAGAAAAGCCTAGAAAATCATTTCCAGACTTAAAAAATGGTCAAAGAAGATAACATAGATAACATAGCTATCAAAGCTGTCAAATTCCCCAACACTATTGGATGTTATAAATTCCTGATTTCATGTAGCCCTAATGCTGAAACTCCTTGCTTCATTAAATGTGTGACGATAATGATTTAATGAGATTAAATAAATAATGTATTCTTTAGACACTTTTTGATAGATAGATTCACAGACCAAACATTTATCTATTTAAATAGCTTAATGTAATTCATCAATCTACTACAGAACTGATGGTTTAATAAAAACATGAGCAAAGCAACAAAACCCATTGATTCTTGGTAGTAACCTTTTTCACATTTTGTTTACATTGCTGTATATTGATGTGTTTTGCCTAACAACTGATTATATAATTTATTGGGAGATTGTTCTCGAATTAAACACTTAGCTGTACATGAGACTCATTTGAAATCCAAGCTCTGTGCTGGATAAATGAACGTTATTATCCCTCCTCATTCGGCTGTCCAAATCCTAATTAAAACATTGGTTTAATTAGAGAGTCTCTGCTCCTGATAGAGTTTAAACACGGCCTCAGTCTCTAGGTGCTCTTCTGTATCAGAGGGTCTGTTCTCTGTGTGCGTGCAGCTCTCAGAGGGGCTTCCTCCTCTGCGGGTTTCTCAGTTCACCGCCGTGTTTCACGCAGCTGCAATTGGCAATCACAAGCAAATTCTCAGGAGCTTTGAGAGCCACACCGAGTCGTTGGATCTGTGGATGTCCAGCGATATCTGTGACCCACTGACCCAATGATTCAGGGACATCAGCTATGCTCCGTCTCTGCTGGGCTCTTGGATATTAGCCTTCCCTCTGAACTCCACTCAGTCACATCAGATAACTGCAAGGGCAAGTGACAAGGGACGGATTTCATTCCAGAAATCCTGTCCTCGCTTCTGTGAGAAAAGGGCTGTCAAGCTGCGAATATGACCGCTTTGTCACATTCGCACATGATCTGCAGAGTTGGAGTTTTTAAAGAAGATACTTCTAGTCAACTCACCGGGAGCAATCAAAGTCTGTGATTCACACTTCATGAAGTTAATTATTAAAGATGCTTTAAAAGAATTTCTATTATTTCCAATGTCTATGTCAGTCTCGTTAGGGAAACTGTAGTTTATCACAGTTTTGTCTGTGTAACATCTGCTATAATAATTATTAGAGCTATAATATTTATTGCTTCAAATGCAGTTTTTAGCTTTTCTGGAGATTGTGTGCTTTATTTATTTAATGATGATGTGTCACAGTGCTGTAATCCTCTAACAAACTAGAACAGACACGGTTCCTAAAAGTAAAACTCTTAAAATGAAGACATGCCTTTACATCACAGTTTTCACTGAACACATTTATGCTCAGGAGCCACAAATAGTCGTGAACTTTGTGTGGCCTCAGAGGAATTACAAACATGTTTGACTGTTGGCTCTGAGAGTTGTAACGTGAGCAGCTCATTTATTGGCTGCTACTAGTTAGACAGAAAAGCAGTGAAAGGTTTACATATTCCCACCATGAGCAAGACTCTCATGTTGATTGTGAGCCTTTTTCTAGCCTTTGCTTTTTCAGGGTGAAATGATAATTAAACATACATGGTTAAAGATTTTTTTTAACAAGAGTGGACAGGTTTGAGTTCATTGTAAATATTCTCTAATCCAGAAATGATTAAAATTAGAAATATAGACTCAGACATATACAAACAGCCACACTCAACTTAGGCTAAATATCTGGGGTTTTTTGTCATCAGTAAGCTTTTGGCTTGATTCTGGTAGGATATTTGTCAATTCTTCTTAGCAGAATTGGTTCAGTTTGTTGAAATTGTTTGACACAGAGCCAAACAACTTTTCTGCATGGTTGATGTTTGCTCCATTCACAAAGATTTATCTATTCAAATGCAAATTTTGGTTTGCGTTAAAAATAATAAGTCTTCAGTTTTTATTGTTCTATCCACTTTGTACCAGTATCACTGGTAGCAAAAGCAGCCCCACAGTATCATACTGCCAACACCGTACATGACAGTTGGTCAGGTTTTCTGTGGCTTGAGTTCTCTAAGCATTCTTCTTCTCAGAATAGCCAAATAGCTCAGTCTTTGCCTTCATCATTAAACTTCTCTGTAAGGCTTTCTTCACTGTGGACTGTGGAAGGCAATAAACAATCATCAAAACTAGGTTTAAAATTGATAAATCAGGCTGAATCCTGAATATCCCTCCTAAAATCTCAACTTCAGTTGTGTTGAAAATCCAGAAATCCAGATTGGGGACAGAAAACTAACAAATTAAAAATTAATTTTGGCCACAAAAAACTCTGAGAATGACATCAGAAGCTTATTGATGTTAGCAATAAGTTGCAGAAACAACTTGCTAATGGACATTTAACAAAATTGTATGCATGTATTTATAATAAGAGAAAATAATAAATTTATCTCTTGCATAACCATCCCATCATTGAAAAATAACAAACACATTCAAATAATAAACATAAAATGGCACTCACATCTACAATAACGGTATGTAAACTTCTGACCACAACTGTATATCATGTACATAATTTGCAGCCGAGGCAGAGGGCGAGCGTCCTAGATTTTTAACCCATCTGGGTTACAATTCTGCCCTGAAAACACAAACTGCACATCAACATACCCATCCACATGCATGTAGCTGCCAGCAACATATAGTCTAATTATGCACTCACACCACTTCCTCCCTCCTCCTGCTTCTGTCCTCTTCTCGAGTTTTCACAGCCTCTCTCCTCCCTCCATCCATCAGTCTCATTCGGCCAATTAGCAAATTAGCGATCACTCTCTGTGCACATAAATCACAACATGGCCCAAGAGTTCTCTGAACTGCAGCAGAGCACACAGCTACTGAGAAGCCACTCAGCCGTGATACCGAATCATCACAGCATGTTGTATTGACAACGCTCACTTTCTAGCATCTTTCAGTTTCAACTTTATTGACAATCACTTTAAGGGATTATTTTGTGAAACAAGACGGTTTGCAAAAGTATTCATGCCTCTTGAACGTTTCCCCACTATTTTGCAGCGACTTGTATATATCATAATGAGGGTTTCATGACATAGACTAACAAATTTGCGTTTATTGTAAAGGGGAAGACAATATTTCATTTATAAATGTTTTAAAAGGGTGGTGTCCACATGTTCACCCGACTTTATTCCAAAAGAGAACAAACATAAACAAACAGCAAACATAAAGGTAAAGTTAAGGAGAAGTTTAAAGCAGAGTGAAATCATAAAAATTATGTCTCGATAACATCTCGCCTAGTTCAGTTCAGTCTATAATCTGAAAATAGAAACGTTTGTCTATCAACCGATATATGCCGATCCACCTAAATCAGATCAGCCCAGGAGAGTTCTGATCATAAATCAGAGCGGCAACCAAGAAGGCAACAGTAAGTCTGCAGGAGCAACAATTAGCTGTGAACTTCATAAATCTGGCCACTGTAGAAAAGTAGTCAAGTTAAGATTATTAGCAGAGCACATATCATCAACAAGGCGATTCAAAGTCATCTACATAATAAAAATGTAACACAATAAGCAAACAAAAGAAATTATATAGCAGTGGAAAAATAAAGAGCAGTAATGAAAAGTTGTAATTCAGACTAAAATTAACTATGATCCAGTTACTATTAATCAAAGACAGCTCTAAACAAATAAAATTTTAGTTTTGGTTTAAAACAACTCAGTGTTTCAGCAGCTTTGCAGTTTTCTGGAAGTTTGTTCCAGACTAAAAACTGAAGGCTGCCTCTCCGTGTACCAGAATCAGAAGACCTGAGAGGTTTGAAAGACTCCTACAACAACAACAATAGCAACTACTACAACAACAACAACAACAACAACAACAACAGATCTTTGATGTATTTTGGTGCTAAGAAACATAGTTATTTCTAAACTAACAAAAGTATTTAAAAGTCTATCCTCTGAGCTACGTGGAGCCAGTCTAAAGACTTCGATCCAAATGGATTTCTGGCATACATGCAAAATGTAATGAGTGGCATACTTCACCCTGAACACATCCTCCTGACAGACAGTGAAACATAGTGTTGGCAGCAGAGTGCTGTGGCGACCAGGTAAGGTGGTCAGAGTTAATGGGAAGGTTGATGCACCTAAATACAGAGCAATTCTTCAGGATAAACTGGTAGAGGCTAAAACTATAAGTCTAGGGTGGAGATTCGCCTTCCAGCAGGCCAACAACCATAAACAGAGTCAGAGACACAAAAAAGACGTATGGATGAAAGCAGGCCTAAATCCCAATGAAAAACTGAGAACAGGCTTGGAAATTAATTTTTATAGATGCTCTCCATCTGAAGTATTGAATAAAGTTACACAACTCAATCAATATAGTTGCAGTCTGTAATTTGAAAGAAAAAAATAGAAACCACTAATTGTTTCTATTAACTACTTGTTTCGTCTGGCACAGAATATCCAAATGTTAGACATCGAAGTTAAAGAATATGAAAAATTTCAAGGTTATGAAAACAACGCGGTGCATCTGGTGACCAGCAGTAATTATTAGTCATCATTTCAGGAGATTTTTGAAGCCTCCTCTGCCTGTGGACAGGTGATGCTCTCAGCAGCGCAGTAAGTGTTATTCTGCTCCAGAGAAAACAGGCAGAATCCCTCCTTGAGGAAACAACAAGAGAGCACATGATCGCAGCTCTGAGCCAGCTTCCCTTCCCCTGATGTGTGCTCCCTCCTCCCCCGCACATACAGCAGTGCAGAGCTGGATACCCCCCTGCGGTCATGGGGGAGCCGGGCTTAGTTCAGGCGAAGAGAAGGAGCAAGGGAGAGCAAAAGAAAAACGAGGGAGCGATGTGACGGTCCATAGAGAACAAAGAGATGCTCGGCGTCTGCACTGTCAACTCTGGCTCCAGCTGTAGTGCTGTGACGGCTCCCGCTGAAGTGAGAAACATTTGAGCTTCATCAGTCATTTTTACTCCAAGTGCCCTGCAGCAACAACAGCGAGAAACCAGGGGGGGCTTGGTGCTTGTTTACCGTGACAGCTGCAGCAAGGCTGGTTGCCACGGCGGAGCAGTGGCTTTGGATAGCAGCCCTCTTGCAGCGCCGTGTGCAGATGCCGACTTAGTGAGGCACAGAGTTCAGCGAAAACACAGCTGAGGTCCTCAGCCCAGATGGTCAGAAGAGTTTGATGGACGAAACTGAGCTAAAAGAGCCTCAAGACACAGTCCGCTCAGAAAAACCATTATGCATTTACAGAGCCACTCAAACACAACGTGACACCACCACCTACACTGAAAGATGTTCCAGAGCAGCAATCCTGATTCTGGTGCTCAGTACTGCAGTGTGGTGATGGAAAAGTTACAGCCTGTGCTACATCGCAACGTTCTTATAGAGCCTTGCAAAAGTAGCAGAGGCAAGACAGACTTAAGATTGTATTCCTATGTGTTGTGGTATTTGTTCAATTAAAAAATTACAATAAAAGTATTTTAAAAAGCTTCACAGTCTTTTTGGCAGTTCATCTGTCACTGCATGTCACAGATGCAAACTTTGCTCTAAAAATAAAACTCATTTCTCTTTTTCTAGGCTACTAGAGAGACTGCACCACTCTACAGCAAACAATAACTGGAATCTATTGATAATTATTCATGCTCTTATTGATTAAAAAGTGAAAAGAAATAGCTCAAACAGTAACAAACTATGTTGTCAGTTGCCAGAGGTTGCAAAGCATCATTTCCAAACTCGGTATCATAGTGATAAGTCCCTGATTTATCATGATCATATGCAAACTTATGCAGTTTATTGATATCCATCTAAACTGACAAGATATGGAGAATGTTAATTTGAAAAAAAGCCAAAGAAAACATGGCTACTCTGGGGGAGTTGCAGAGATGCAGCTCAGGTTGAATAATCTGTTGACAACTGTTGCTTGTTTTCTCTAAAAAGCTGGGCTTTAAGAGTTACGACTTCCATTGTAAAAAAAAAAAAATCTTAACCAGTCCCATTTTCAATCTCACATAAGTTGTACTGAGGACATGAAAGAAGGTTCACTGGCCAGATGAGGCCAACATTTTTGTATTTAGATTACATGCATACACACCATTAAACATGGTGGTGGCAGTATAATGCTGCCGGATGCAGCAGGGAGCGGGGAGATGCCTAAAGTTGGAGGGAACTAGATATAACTTAGACCTGAGTATACGTGGGTCACATCCACCTCTAAAGATTAAGAGCCGGCAAGTATAAAAACCAGAAATCAAACATGTTTTATGTCCCATAACTCCAATATGCCTCTTTTACTTTGTGAACACAGCTTTTATTCTTAAGCTCGGGTCTTTACTTTGCTACATCAGCATTTATTTATCAACAGAAGCTGAATTTAAGCCGATGCGCTACCGTAAAACTGTAAGAAAAAAGCTGCTTCAGGCTTGTTCTCAGAATAACAGTAACTGGGTGATCAACATATATGAGGCTGTGCTAATTCAACAATTGTTTTTGTAAAAACAATTATTTAATTTAACTCAAAATAAAGTTTAAGCAGTCAGAGATATGGATCACATCAGATTTTTTTCACTTTCATTGTGTGCTGTTACCGAAGAAGTTAAGAATTTCATTTACAGCTTGTCATCAAAGATACAATTGGGAAATTCTGTGCAGCCACTGGTCTAGACTTCAGCAACAGTGACAGTTGTTAATGTGACCCTGTAGCAAAATTAATTGCACATCCCTGATGCGAATAGATACAGGAAAACAATCCTCAAAAGCAGGACTATTATTATCAAAAGACTTGATAATATTCATAAATTTGACTGCAATAGAAATATTTTCCAAAGAAGAAAGACCAAAAGTTTCTGTCTGCAGATGCACAAATCTTATATTTCTCTTTGACATTCAGAAAGAGATTACCCATCACTGAGAACATAAGCGTTCTTCTTAATCAGTTGTAAAGTGGTTAGCGGTTGCAGATATTCCAGAAACAATAAGTGCTGGTCACACACTGAAGGCGCGCAAACGTATATAACTACACACACCATGCTTTTACGCACAGATCAAATAGTAGAGATGAAATTTCTACATGACAGCATTATGTTTCAAATTTCATAACTCACTCAGAGCCTGACTCACAGTGTTTACAGAACGCCTGCCATCGTGCGCCCACACACAGGCCTCTCATTTCTGATCCCAAGCACAAAATGATACATGCAAGGGTGTGTGCAGTCCTCTCACAACCACACGCAATTTGCTCTACCCCTCCCCATACAGTGGTATCTGGCTAGAGGACAGCAGATGCATCTCCTGGAGTCCTTGAGCAATGTTTGAATGCACGTACACACATGCCAACGTGCGATAAGCGTCATCGGGTCCAGCCTTGCTCCTGGGATACTACATCTCCGAGTTGCTTTGCCTCGGCGCGTTCCTTCTCACATGGCTTTTCCAACCTGGAGAGAAGCCTGTCAATTAGCCTACGCCTCCACCAGATTTGCCAGTTTACAGGCGGACTCGGAAATGGCAAATGCTGTCCGTCAAGTTGAGCGTGTGAGATGGCAAAGGTGTGTGTTTTGCTTCTTAATTTAATGGCAGGGAATCCCTCTCTGAAATGCTGCGACAAAAAAAAAAAAAAAAGCAGAGAGGTAGTAGAAGCTGTAAAGGCAGCAGTGACGCTTTTGCTAGATTCACACCCACACGAAGCATAAATATAACAGCAAGTGGGCTGTCCCAAGAGAGATGTAAAGTAGAGGTCATTCGCTGGTCCATGCATCAATACATGAATACACATGAGCAAACAGACTCGGGATGGATATTGCTAGTTAATATGGACAAGAATAATCAAAACCCTGAGAGAAAGAAAATGATTTTCTTTAATCTTTTATGTATTAAAGAACTTTAGCTACAATATCTCTATGGTATTTCAATTCTTGAATCTGTTGTGAGCACCTTGTATTTTCATTTATTTATACTCTGTCTTCACAGTCTCATTTAAACCTCTGTTGAACAGATGCACAAATAAGTGAAGGGCTGTCCTTTGTGAATAACTAGGCTCTCAGATCTTGATTTCTTTTATAGTACTGGTGCATTTCCAAGCAAGTAGATGAGGACAGATAATCGTCCACTTAAAGGATTCCACAGACATTAACCCACGTTTCTATCTACGACATCAACCCTACAGCCTAAAACATTGCAGTTGCAGTCATTCTACACACAGTAAACCCAAATTAAACAATGATTAATGTTTCAAGCACTCACAGGTGTAGCGCCAATAAGCAGGAGCAGAGAAAATGCTTCTGATGTGCAGCTTTTTTTGCACAACGATCGCTAATAGAATTAACAGCTCCAGATCTCAGAAATGCAATAATTGCTACGTGGCTGTGACAGTCTTAAACTGATGCTGCTGTATTCCCATGCACGAGTGTAATCTGACAGATACAAGTAGAATCAATGTAATGCAGTCTTCCTGGTTCATATAGGTGGTAATTATTGTATTGATTCGACAAGTTTATGAAAAACGTTCAGCTCTGTCTGCTGCGTCTCAAGGCCTTCACCTTGTGATGGATTGATGCAGGCTCTTTCATGCACTGGATGACAAAGCAAGAGAAAAAACAAAGAACTTTATTGCAAACAACATGGATCACGGTTGGATCCAATTATTTTATTTTCTCAACCAAGTTTTATCCAATTTTGACGTAATCTGGTGTCTTAACTCCAAAGATGTAAATTTGTCATGTGAGTCCATGAAAGATTTAATAAACTATAAATGAAACTACAAGCTCCAACCTTCCTGTTATGTCTCATTTCAAAACCTTTTTTTTTTGTTGCCCCTTCTTTGTGGCCTAAAACTTCTAAGCATTCAAGGCACGGTCAAAAAACACTCGAGGGTGAACAGGGACAGTTGCAGCATTTATTCCCTCCTTGTTCTTGGGCACAGTATCCATGCTTCTCTTCTTAAATAGCTAAGATTTAAGGCTTAATAACAGGCCTTTGTAAGATTTGACTAGAGGTGGTAGAGGTAACACATTCCTTAAATGAGGAATGAAAGCGTTTAAATCCTGCAGGAGGTTTTCTGGGCTTTGTTGTATCTGCTGTGGTATTGGTGGGTCATACTTCCTGAAGATGTAACCAAATCCCATCAGATTAGTGTCTGGGGGCGTTTAGAGTACGATTGAGGAAAATTTGATTTTTTTTCTGGACCTGTCTGAGTCATTCAAGAGTGTTTTTGTTGTTGCTCTGATGGTGCCCTACCACTCCAGGGGCAGTCATACTACTAAGCTGGAGAAGTAATTGTTCAGCGGTAAATGTAAGTAGTAAAAAGTGGGGGCAACTTCAAGAACTCCCAGGGTACTGAAACAAGTGATGTTGACTTTCATTTGTCTCTGAATAACCTTTCACTCAGTTTGTTGGAATATGTTCCAAACCCTAAATTTGATAATCAATGGGATGCTAATTGATATACTGTCTGACCAGGCTAACTGTTAGAAACACTAGCTACCCACATCTATTTCCTTATGTTGTACTCATTCACTGTAGCAACGTATACTGGTGGACGTTGTATATTGTATGAATGAAAGACTTAATTGATTGCATATTTTAAGAAGCACAAATAAATTTTGGCTTTTTTTTCTCCACAGCTGTTAATATATTTTACATGCAAAGCAGCCATGTTGGATTTCAAAATTGATTGCCACTTTGGATTCTGTGGACCTTTCTGGTTAAGTTATGTTACTATTTTGTTTTTATAACATAATCATGAAATGTTGACATGGAGTCATTTTATAGTAGCTGGAAACCGTCGTATTCAACCCACCACATGTAGAGATGCCGACTGGTGTTGTTTCATAGCTACTACCTTATATATGAATGCTGAAAGAAGAACAGAGTGTCGTAGCAAAGTACTCATAGCTGCAGTTCTGGCCAACTGATGTATCTCATTGGCCGTATGTAATCATATAATTTGTTCCCTACTGGTTTGAAACTTCTCATGCTTTATGGAGGTCCCTGTTACTACGACACACATTTATTTTACAAATTCTGACCCTGGAAGGTGAACACAGTGCATGGTATGACGGAGCTGGACAGACAGACAGACAGACATCAGGGCTATATGCTCCGGCAGAAAGACAGGGCCAGTCCTGTTGCCTGCTGCTGCTCCTGTTGATCTCCGCTTGGCAGCGTGGACTGCAGTTGAGAAGGCCGATCAATAGAGCACACTAAAGCCATTCTCACTCAGGATAAACACAGCCACGCCTGCAGTCTGGCAGGACTGCTGCTGATTCCGCTGCTTCACAGGGAATCAGGGACCTAAGCGGCTTGATAACGGCGGATCGTTGTTCTCTTAAGTGCTGTTTGTTTACATATTGAGGCTACGCTGTGGTGCATTACAGTGTTTGGAATATTTATTGAAAATTGAGGGCTACAAACCAAGTAGATGTACAGAAACAGTGGGATGGTGTTCTGGAACAATGCAGCAGTTGCAAATGATCACTTATGCATAACCTATAAAACAATAGTCGTTATTTGTGAACATCCACTGTGCTTTTATAAGAAAAACACAAGAACATATTTAAAAGTGTCTTTTTATTTCCTTCAGCTGGAGTCACTCTGGTCTGACCTGTGTTTTGACAGAAGATCCCAACTTCCTCCTGTCCTTTAAAAGGCGCCACATAAAGCTTTCTGGACAACTCAGGCTGCTGTGATGTTTTTTTTTTAATTTATTTATTATTTTCTGCTGTTTTTGCTGTATTCAGTTCACACCTGGTTTCCTAACTGTGTCATGTAGTCCTCTCACAGTTTTCTGAACTTGCAAATCCAGGTTATTTTTAAAATCATCTTCATCACATTAAGTTAGGAATGAATAAATAAACCCCGCTATCTATAACCTAGTCCTGGCAAAACGCTGAATTGTATTTTTTTAGGGTTTTTTTTGCTGTAAATACAGTAGGGAAAATAAGCATTGATCACTTAAATGTATGTCTTATTAAATATATTCTGTTATGGATACTGACACTAAATACACAAAAGACATTGGTGACTATTCAAGGCCTTAAAACATACAAAGAAATCAAACAAGCTAGTTTGTGA
Organism: Alfaro cultratus; assembly: GCA_903066825.1. NCBI lineage: Eukaryota > Metazoa > Chordata > Actinopteri > Cyprinodontiformes > Poeciliidae > Alfaro > Alfaro cultratus. Next base: position 60,555 of record CAEFZX010015294.1, read on the forward strand.
ATTAAGTTTTTATGTAAGAGGAATACATAGGAAAAAGCCGTTTTTGGTGGTGACAACTTTAAGGTGTCTCCTGTGTTGAGAAATCAGTGACACTGATTCCTTACCTGCGTTTTTGATCTCTTGTTCTACACAGAATGTTTTTAATTTTTTTAATTTTACTTTTCAGTTATTTATTTCTTTTATATTCAAGTTGGGTGATGTTTCAGCAGCTTTATTTTCTTTCTTGGGTTGACTGCTTCCTGTGCTGCATGTTTGAGATCATTTTCTTGCCACAATTGTTTCATTTTGCAGAATCTTATCTGAAGTGCTCTGGTACATTTCTCTAGTCATCCTTCCTGCAGCTAAATCAAAACAGCTGCAGGCCAAGATACTCCTTCTTTTCAACTTCACTATTGGCAAAAGGTTTGAGGAGTGATGTGCAGTACCATTTTCCTTTAAACATGGTGCCTTGAATGACAACCAAATAGCTACATTTTGGTCTGATCAGACTAGACTGTATTCTCCCAGGATTTAATTGATTTGTCTAAAATCGTCTTCCGAAAACTTTAAATGCGCTTCGGCATGCTTTTTCTTCAGCAGTGAAGTCTTGTGCAGTGTAGGCATAAAAGCCATTATATTTGAGTGCATTAGCCGTTATTTTCAAGGGAAAACTCCACCTGCTGAAGTCTTTCTAAAGCTTTGAGAAATGTGAAAACTCCCCTGATTCTTCTTTTGACCTCTGTAAGAGATCTTTCAAGGAGAACCTGGTTCTGGATGGTTTGCAATGAAATATTAAGGCCTCGAATATTCAGAAGCTTAGAAATGCCATCAGTTTGTTTTACAAAAAAAAAAGATCTTTAGAGAGTTATTTCCTTTTAGCGCCACCTTTTCAACTGCCCCATTGTAAGTATATTTATTGTAAAACAAGGTTCCGTTTTATGTTTCCTGGAAGTGCTGACTGAAGCATTAATGTACAACAGTGAAGGGATTTTTTTCTCTCTTTTGTGATTCAGGTTTCACAGTTACGGTGGATCTGGAAGTGCAACGTACGGGAACCATTTGCAGGTAAACAATAACTGTTTACCTGCAATGATACCTTCACACTTCATCCTCTGTTAGCAGCAGCCTTGTTGTTGCTTTGCTGTACTTAACGTGGGTTTGTCCAGGACTGTCCTCACCTGAAAAATCCCATCAGCACCACACACAGTCCCCTGCATAAGTTTGCCCCTCCCTCTTCCACCTCTACATCGCCATCCGCCTGTCTCCTCCCTCCTCCTCCTTGCACGCCTGCCTCTCCTTTCTTTACCTCCTTCTCATCCGTCCTGATTATTTGCATAAATAACAACAAACAGTGTTGTTGCATTGCCCCGTTTCCTCTTTTCTCTCCCTCCAAGCCATGTCTATCTATAAATAAGCACTACCACAGCTTTCCCCTCGCCTTTCTCCGCTTTCCGTCCCTCTGCCTCCTACTCACACACATATACATACTGCCAAACAGCATCATAAATCAAGGGTTGAGTGAGGATGGAGGCAGGGAAGAGAGGGGATGCAGGGAGATGCGGGGATGCACCCACACACACGCACGCACGCACGCACGCACACATACTCCAATATACACACAGATTTTAATAAATATCGTCAGTGACACCTTTGCCAGTATGCTATGTGCACCGCTTCCATGGACACAGCTTTCCAAAACAAGCCGCTTTCTCTCAAACACACGCATACACACGCACGCACACACACCAAGAATTTAAAAAAGCACGCAGAACCCCCTGCATGCTTCTGCAGGACCCCCCTCTGTCTCCGCTCTCTCTCCTCCTCCCCCATCATCACCCCGGCCACCCCCTCTATTCTATCCCGCAGTAAGAGAGAGGAAAGAAGAGCTGCTTACTCAGTCTCCTGGAGCCGATGCATCCCATGGTGTATTCACAAAGGCCCTGGACACAAGCGTGGAAGTGTTGCCCAGACGCCGAGCATTCTCCTCCTCCTTCCTCCTGCGACTTTCTCCTCCTCTCTGCTCCTTCTTCTTCTTCCTCCTCCTGTTTTTTCCTCTTTTTACTCTGCTGTGCTCTCTCTGTTCCTCTCCCCTCCTCTTGCGCTTGCTCGATCGCCCTCTCCCTCACTCGTGCTCTCCGTCTCCAGTGCGGTGTTAGAAGAGATCCGGTTAGTAAGTCAGTGTGCCTGCGGGGAGCAGATTAAGACTAAATTAAGGATGCAAGACATCACCACGATGATTTAAAACACACAAATTGCGTGAGATTTTTACAGATTTCTGCCGTCATGATCACTAACAGTTTCTTACCTCCACCACTGAGCGTGTTCAGTGAGAATTTCTGCAGTTTTTTCTGAAATACATGCAGAATAATGAATAAAATAAAATAAAAATCAGAGAGCGTGTGCATGTAGGTTTCCACTGCTTGGATCAATAGCACAATGCTGAGAGTGCCAGACTGCCATTGTTGTAGATATCGCTGCACTGCTGTAATATTGTTGAGCTAAAATGGGGGATTCTCTCTCAGTCTCCCTCTCCTCCGTGCGCTCAGCCTGACAATGCACCGCAGCGGCTGTCTCCACACACTCCACCTCCCTCTCCCCCTCTTTCCCTGCCTCCCACTTCCCCACTCAAAAAAACTGCACGTATACCCTCAAGCAAAAAAAAAAAAAAAGCAGCATAGGATTCTCCTTTACAGTCAGACTGATGCAGTCTCTTTTATTATCACCTGAGTCATCTCTGCACCTGTATCTCACTTTGGAGTATCTCTTCATCATTTACGCCTCCCTTCCCTCTTTATTTGACCTATCTCAAGGCAACCACGCCTAACATCGCTCATTATTACCCCTTTTGTCTCTTTCTGGTCATTTCCCTTCTCTCTTGCTGATTACAAATTAGCACTGGCTGTTTATGAGCCTTCTGCAGTCTGAAAGCTGCAGGCACAGTCTGGACAGTGAGAAAGGAGCCAAAGATACCGTGGCTCTCAAAAGTGTATCCATCCCTTGTTAAAATGTAATGTGTTTGAAATGGGAAAAAATATATATGTATTAAGCTCATCCGGTATTCAGCTGGATGTTATTAAGGATTCAGCGTCAGTGCCTGATTGTCCACTTTAATTGCATGTTGGTCTTGTTATGTGTCAACTCGTTGGGTCTCTGTGAGCTCCTCATCTGTTCTGGGAATCACCTTACATCCAGTTGAACTTCTTCCCTGGAAACAGTAATCTCAAAAATCCTGAAAAAATTTTATCATCTGAAGGATATAATGGACTAAAACTTTTGGTCTGTTTGGCAATAAAAAAAAAATAACACTGCACAAATATTAAGAGAAAAACATACACACAGTAAAATAGGGTGATGGCAGCATCATGCTCTGGGGTTATTTTCCTTCAGGTGGAACAAAGGTTTGAAAAGGTTGAACAAGAGAAACACCGAGCATCAGTTATGTTCAGTCCTCAATCTTCTGTTTTCTACTTTAAAGTTTAAGAGAAAAATTTATTTTATTTTTTCTGTATTACATGCACACATCCAAATGTGCAAAAATGTATTTATGTGAGTAAAATTATTGCTCTGGATTATGTGAGCAAGGGCTCAGCAGTGAATCTGACAGATAATGTTTGTGTTTAGATGTGGTCATCTGATTCAATCACAATCTTTTACTGTGAAACGCGAGCAAATATTCCCAAATCAAACTGATGAAACACAAACCAAAGAAATCTGAATGCTATCTGTCTGTCTGTCTGTCTGTCTGTCTGTCTGTCTGTCTGTCTGTCTGTCTGTCTGTCTGTCTGTCTGTCTGTCTGTCTATCTATCTATCTATCTATCTATCTATCTATCTATCCACTTTACATCACATTAACCTGGCCTTTTAACAGGGCGTGTTAGCTTAGGTAGGATGTGGATGTTGCATGTGTGGTCAAGCCTGTCATGTTTTGTTGATTAATGTCGGCAGAGACGAGGGAAAGGAGAAAGCCCAGGACAGATGGGAGGAAGAGCAGAAGACGTTGGCAGATTGGGGGTGGGGAGTGAGTGGGGGGACTGATCTGACGGGAAGGAATGTAGAGAACAGTGAAGTCATGTGGCAGGAGAGGTGTGTGACATAAATTAGCACTCCAGAATGGACGGAGGCATCTGACAGATAACGGGAGAGTCACTTTGGGGAGATTGAGATAGAAATGAGACGAAAGGGGGCATCTCTCTCTTTTTGTTTTTTTGTTTTTTTGGCTTCAGCTGAATGTGTGACTTGCCAGAAATAACAAGTCATCCAAAATCTAGCTTGTCAATGCATGCACATTGGGTTTTTATTTATTTATATACCATCTCCCATTTCTGTTTAAAAAAATAAAATTGCAGATTCTTCATTGATAGGTGTAGTTGCTGCTGACAAACTGACAACTGCTATTAACCTCTACTTCACTCTATAGCTCTATTTTCTGTCCATCTGCTCATCATTCTGAGTCAGTCAGTGTCCGATGGGCTGTAAGACATTTAAGTGAGTCACCGTCTTTCCACTCAGATGTGGTTACCGATGCTTCATGCTGGCATTCTGGTGTTTTCATCCTGATCCTCATGTTTTCTACTTGTGAAGAAAAGTGAACTTACAGAGCCTTCAACATTTTTATTTATATTTTGGCAAGTAATTGAATATAATTTAATGAAGTATTATGTGTTAGACAATCACATTGAAGTCTAAAAATCCCCCAATTTCTTTTTGTAAAGTCATTCAGACTGAATCAGATCGAATGGAGAACATCTATAGATCAACCAACAAACTTTCAAGTGGATTTAGGTCTGGCCTTTGACTGGGCCATTCTAACATTTAAATGTGCTTTGATCAATCAATAAATAAATCAATCACTCAATTTTATTTACAAAGCACCCTTCATACTGAAAGCAGCTCAAAGTTCTGTACAAATCAATAAAAACAAAACCACGAAAACAAACAATTACCCACCCCACATGGAAAAAAGCATCTTTTTGCAGCTATGCCACAGTTTAAAGTTTTTTTGCAGCTGCCAATAGTTTTTTTCAACTCTGACCGACTTTAATAAAAGCATAACATCATAAAATTGCCACCAGCATGTTTTACAGTTTGGAAGATTTGTTCAGGGTGATTTGCATTGTTAGTGTTTTCTGCCACACAAAGATTTTTTTCATGAATGTCAAGTTTACTGGTGTTCTCATGTGACTGCAGTACCAACTGGATTATTATGAATATCGAAACAAGAACAATAATTTATTTAATCAATTATTATTTAAAAGCATGAAATACTTTAAGGAACTTAATTCATAAGAACACACTTACTGCTGTAAAATGACTAAAATACGTATCTAAGTACGGAATTTTGTTAATGCGTCTCTAATATAAAAACTATGAATTTATCCTTAAACATTGAAAGCAGGAAATAAATAACTTCAATAAAAAGCAAATAAACTAACAAAGAGTAGACACCATAGGGTACAGATTAACTCAAAACTCTTTTCAAGCAAAACAAAATCAGTTCAAATAGTTTTTCTTTTTTTTTTTTTTTTTTATAAAAACGTAGACAGATTAACACAAATTTGCATCAAATTCATAGCATTGGTTAAAATGCCAGTTGTCCAAAGCTGATAATATCATTAAAGATTCCCGCTCCCTCACCACAGATTGCTCTCTTTGCTGGCTTCTAAAAAGAGGAATCGAAGCATCCAAAGCAGAACAGCGATAGATTCTGCAGCAGATTTCCCCCTCTGGTTGTCAGGCTGCTGTGTGATTTCTTCACATCAATCAAAGAACACAAAATGATTCAATAAAATTCAGTTTGTTTCCATTTATTCATGCAGTGACATGTCCACAGAAATTGGGAATGACAAACTGGTTACTATTTTTTTTTTTTTTTAATTGAACAACGATTAGTTGATCTTTGACTGTGTGTTTTTGTACTACATTCATATAAACTTTATTCCAGTTCTTCTTCTGCTTTCAGTTTTGTTTGGTTTGGTAGCCTGCCAATTGGATTTGTTCAGTATATGCAGCAATGTATCTGCAAGCTTCTGTCACCATCTTATTTTAATGTTTTTGTTCCATTTTGTTCATTTATTTTAATTAATTTTAGTGGCACTCTGTGACAGGCTAACAACAGACCTCAATGTAATCCATGTAATGTGATGAACTGATATAAACTGGTGTATAGTTGTGAATTGAAAGGAAATTAATGTGTGGTTTTCTTTTCGTTTTTACAAATAAAAATCTGTGGTGTGGATTTGTATTAACACCCTCTACCCTGTTTTTTGTTCAACTGCTTTATTTTACTTTCATATAAAATCTAATTTATGTCACATCAGCAATTGTATTAATTAGTAAACACCAGTTCACCAGCTGTTCTGTGAAGGGATCAGAGGTTTGTTAGACAATATTAGAGAAGAAACAGCATCATAAATACTGAAGAAAAATCACCCCCACACACAGACATGTTGATGGTAGCATTATTCTGTGGGAATGCTTATCTTCTTTCTGCTAAAATTAATGGGAAGATGGAGTAATCTAAATACAGTGCAATAATGGAAGAATTATACTGGAATTTGACTTCCAGTAGGACAACAAATTCACAAACAGTAAAAGCTAGAAATCAGTGGTTTAGATCGAAGCATAACCAAAGTCCAAACCTGAACCCAAATGAATTTGAGATATCTATTTGAAAAGCATTGTATTTCTTCCTTTAACAACAAATATATATATATATATATATTTTAATTTCAAAATGAACACTTTTACAAACCATCCCACATGTCTGTCATGAAATTCAGCCCAGCAGTTCCCTCCCCTCCTAATCCTGCTGACAAAAACAGCGATCAGCCCAGCGTGCTGAAAACATACCTTCACAGATGATCTCTGCCTTAGCGGAGGAATAATGACAACAACGGTCAGCTGCAGCCTTGCCAAAGACACACTCACATGCTTGCAACACAATCCCTGTGTGACAACAAGTTTGATTTATGACACGGCCTGCCAACGCGAGACAAGGTCAAATGCAAAGGGAAGAGATTCTTGACACTAATCTCTCTCTTGATACATCGACCGCTCGCAAAGACGGCTGCCCCTCACTGTCTTCGTCATCTGCTTCCTAACACTTACACACACTTGCGCATGCAAACAAAGCAATTTCAGTAGCATGAAACAGCCTTTCAACACATGACACAGACAACTTCTATCATGTTCCCGTCAGCACGTCTGTTGCTTTCCTATCTGCAGTAATGAAGCTGACCTGAATTAAAACGCAGCAGCTTCTGTTTAATGTTATCTTGGAGACACAGACATCATTTCTGGTATCAGCCACTTTTCTTGTACCTGTCGCTTTCTGTGTATCAGCTCCTGGGTTCTGTGTAAATTGCAGAATAACAGTGTTAAGGCAGTCTCTTATCAAGCAATTTAAAAGTGGCTTTTAAATTGTAATATTTCCCTTTAGTATTATCCTTTATATTATGAATTTGAGTTCATAATATAAAGATATATATGAGAGCAGTAGCTTAGAGACTTAACAAGCAACACACAAGCGCTCTGTCTTGAGGCCAGTCTATCTGCAATCCATGAAATTTAGGCAAGAAATGACTTTCAGAGACACCTTGTAATTTTTGGTCCATTCTAAACCAGCGATGTTTCTCCCCCTTCCCATTTCTCCCAACAACTGTGTCACCAGAGTATCCAACAATATATTAACTAACTGTGCAGCTGTTGTGTAAATCTCACTTTTCTCCACATAAGAAGTCTGTGCTTTACTCTAAGGTGTAACACTGCTCTGCAACGTAGAAGTCAAAACATTATCTGAGGACTGGAATGTATGTGAAGTTAAAATACTGATTTGATCAGATCACAGCTGCAGTCAAACACCCCTTCATTTTATTCAGACTCAAAAAAAATAAAGACATCCGATGCTAAAGCTAATTATCAAGGTGAAATAAACTGGAAGATTGTTTGGAGAAAATGCTTTCTGGTTTAATGGACTCTGTAGACATTGGCAGATTTTTCTATTCACAGAAAAAAGAAACATCTTCAGTAAAAGAAGCAATTATCTGACCTGAATAACTTTAGGTTCACCAACGACCCTCAGCATGTTGACTGCCTTCTCCAGCCATCTGTGCAGCTGTGGTATATACTCTGCTGAGTCCTTTTGTTTCAGGTTTGGGTTGTTCCTTCCATTCCATATAAAACTCCAATTGCTTCATGATTCTGGTGCAAAAGTGTTTGCAACAGAAAATCTGTGATTCAAAGCCTTCAATTTGAAGAGGACCTTTAACTGCAATTAGCCCAGAATGGTGTGGACTGTCTTTTAACTACATTTAAGAGGCATTATAATATAACTCCTGCCCTATCATTTCTCCTGTTTGTTTTCGGATTTATTACTCAGTCTTAAGGTTTCTATACAGCCCTGATAGAGCATTAAGGTCGAGTAACCAGAAGATGTGAGACTAAAGTGGAGCGCTGTCCTAGCTAGTACACACTTTTAAAATTGCTTTTTAAGACTCATTTACTTTCTATGGCACCTGATTTCATTTTTTGATTACTTCAGTTTATGTCTTGCTTTGTTTTTAATGGTTGATGCACATTGCAATATTTTTTTAGTTTACATTATATAGCTTACAGCACTTTGGTCAAAGTATTTTGTTTTAAACATATTTGACCTTGATCTTTGTAACGAAATCACTCACTCACTATTTGATGTCGTATTATGTCACTAAAAGAAGCCACACATCTAATCAACATATTCCCATTAAAAAGGCATCTTTCTCTTTTTTAAGAAAACAGTCCATTTTCTGTTTAGAGCCTTGGGCAGTGACAAGTTGCATATCTTGTCTCAAAAACTAAAGAGAAAAATGCCCTTTTAAATTTGTTATTTAGAAGAAAATGCACACAATTTATTTTGGTTGTGGTTGTAAATGGTCTTTAATCTTTTTCAGCTTCTAAAATGACTTTTGGCTTATTTCAAAAAGCAGTTCAAGCACAGATGCAGATAACTGCTTTAAAAGAGGGGATTTTCTTCTTCAGTTCGTCACAGTTCATTGCTTCTTTTAAACTGTTGTCTTCATTTTGTGCTCTGCTGAAGCCAACTGCTGCTGGAGTGAGTTTCTGTCTGTGGTAATTGAAACCACATGTTACAAAACTACCCGTTAGAGCGAGGGAGAAAGAAAGAATGAAAGGAAAAAAAAGAGTAATGGTTCATCATACAGCTGACTTGAAGAGGGTCTGCAAGTGTGAAGAGAAGTCAGGAAAATGAAAGAGAGACAGAAAAAACGGGTGGGGAAGGATGAAGGGAGAGTGCAAGAGTGGAGAGAGGGATTCCATGCAAGGTTTGTTTTTTGAGGAGGGAAAAGTTGTAGGTGGTGGGTGGAAACGAGGGAGAAAGATAAATGCTGTTAAGACAAAATGCTGTCCCTCGTTCTCATGTGACAAGCTTTTTATATTCAGCAGCAGTGGGAAATGATGCATGCAGTTAGTTGCTGTGTTGGACTAGCCTCTGCTCCAGCTTATTTATTTTCTTGGGAGCCTTACGTTTATGTGTAAGGGACATCCAGGCTGTGTGTTTATGTGTATTTTTACGCACTGCAGTTACTTAAGGAAAAACCCGGCGTACAAGGAGTTCCTGAGTGTCGTCTATTATTTACAATTCTCTTTCCTCCTCTCCTGCAATTACCCTAGATTCTCTCTTTCCATCTGCCCTCCTCATCTCGACCACCACCACGGATGACGCCTCAGAGTCAGGGCTGCTTCTCAGATGTCCACTTTCCTCAACTAGCCCTGTTTGTCCTTTTTTTAGTAGCGTGTCAAAATCAATAGGTTTCCACTTTCTGGCTCATGCTTGTTTGCTTGTTGTCAGAGAATGTGGGGGAATCTTACCCTGAAGGCTTATTTTCACTCTAGTCGTGTGCAGCAATGTGGCGTGTGTCAGCCTGACACCTCCTGGAGGTGCAGGAGCATTGCAGCATTAACACATGACTTACAGTAGAAGCAGTCAGGCAACAAGAAGAACTGAAGTCTGGATTTAGAAGAACTGGCTGAGAGCCATTGAGTCAGATGGTAACACAAAGGCAGGGATTTGGTCATATTTGGTACATGCATGTTCCAAACAAATATGTTTTATACCTGAACACTTACAGAATATTCTCAGTGTACAATTCTATAAGACAACTTGGAGGAGTGACACCAAAGCAAAACCGAGAGGACTCCCAGCTGACGCTAAGCTCTGATATTTGGAAACCAAAAGGTTCCTCGTATAAATACAGTGCAAAAACAAAGGTGGACCAAATAAAGCTTTATTTCAGCGAACACACATTCTTTCATCAGCAAAAGGGTACATGACTTGCTCTGCCCTCCACAGAATTACTTACTTGAAACAATGTCAAGCTAAATGGAAACATCACTGGAGGAAAAGAACAAGCTGCAGTCCAAATCCAGCTGTCTGAAGGATTCAACAAGTCCAAAACGCTTCACAGTGGTACTTTGATCAGAGCGGATTTCCCAATAGTACTTTTGTACTTTAAAGTACTTCCTTTACAGTGGACTGTCTAAATATCAAACAGGTGATTTAAACTTTTTTAAATTCTCAAACATCTGCATTGTCTTGTTAAAAGAAAAATTCTAAACAACAATCTGTCATCTAGTCAGTGGCTGTACCCGCTTATCTTTAAATAATAAGAAAAATCAAAGCAAATGTCTACTTAGTTTTACGTTGGCTAATTTGTATTTGTTTCTCTTGATTGTAACAAACCAAAATCATACTGAGCCATGATTTGTGTGTAGCGTCATACCCAAGGCAAGGACGCTGGATATCTGCACCTGATTTTAGGACTTCCTGACTGTCTGGGTGCCAAGCTGAGAATGTCTTCAATCTATGAATAAATTAAATGAATCTGCTATGAAGAGAGAGAGAGAAATTAGGAGCACCAGGCAGCCATAAATTTTTTTCTATATGTATTTTTTGCATATATATTTCAGTGGCTCAAGTTTACAATGCAAATCGAACAGCTGAGATTGTAGGTGAACTCTATTTTCTATTTGAGCCACTTTTGAAGACAATTAGTTGTGTTGGGTTTCATTTAGGAGGATCAAAGTATAGGGCACTGGTAAATAACTGCATGCCACACTTTTCAGATTTTTTTTTTTTTTTTGACAAAAACCATGTAGGCCTATTCTTTTCCTGACATCTCATAATTCTAGGTGTTTGTCTATAGCTGGTATGTTATTATTGGTTGTTAATATATTACACTCCTCTGCACAACTGGTCACGCATCAGCTGGCTGTTTAGGAACGCACACACACTCTTTCAGCTTGAAATCCTCCTTCAAACGGGATTTCAAACCTAGATGTGCAGATTTTCATGCGTCGTGATTTCTCTTCATAACTCCACAGTTGTTTATGCTTCATTTCATAGATCTGATAAATCCTGCCAAACCTCTGTATTACGTGCCTGATGGTGAACAAAATAAGGAGTCAGTATTGACCAATACAAATGATGTTCCTAAAATGGCTAAACATCAGTCTCATAAAATAAGCATTTATTGCAGGATTACATTACAGTGTCTATCTTTTCTTGCTCAGTCAAGTCTCACACAGTTGTCATATTTTCATTGCTTTTTGTACTAAATGTGAGCCTTCTTTTTTCTGACATAAATTTTACTGGAACTTTTTTTTTTCTCAAGGCACTTGACTTCAGATCTCCAATGCATCTAATATCCATCGAGATATTTTGTGTGGTTTAGATGCAAAGCCGAACACACTGCTGTAGAGACAGTTCTTTGAAAACAATTTGGGAAGAAAGAATAATCATTAGGGTGCAGTAAATCCCATATGCAGCTGACTGCCAGAGGAACAATTATGAGCCACTGAGTTAAAATTAACAGTGGTAAGAAAAAAATGGCAATCATTATTAAGAAGAATGCAATATGATTCAGATAGTTAAGTATCTGGTAGTTGTGTCTAAAAATTAAAACATATTCATGTGCTTTGATGTAAACTGTTCCCCAGTCTGAAGTATTTCACAATCGCTCAAAAGGCAGAGTCATATTCCCATTCGCAAAGTTTTGCATGTAGACCAAAAAGTAAATTTTTAGTATAATATGACCAGAGTACCTCCCATGTTTATAGCTCTCCCTATAGTGTGTGGCAAACTCTTATTGCTTCAAGGTTTTCCTCAAGCCACGCTTCAATGGTTTGTGAAGTCCGCAGTAATACGTGTCATGTCAACAGATACCATGAACCTCTTGGCTGCATGTCTGATTCATGGTCCTCCAACACAGACTGTCAATTTAGTCGGACAACCAAGACTTGGAAAGTTTTCAACTGTTCGATGCTCTTTCCAGGTTTTGGTAAAGAATGTTTTGGTAAAACATTCTTTCACAGTTTTGCTCTTTGGTCTTCATGATGCTGTTTGTCCACTATAACGTCCTCTGAGGGTTTCATGGAGCAGCTGCGCTTATAGTAATGTTAAGTCACCTGTACCTGGTACAAACCATATAACTGACCACTTTAGCTTATACAGGTAAAAAAAAACTAGATTTACCAGAGAGCATGACGGAGTGTGCAGATGAAGACTTCTAAAATAATTATAAGAAACTGACTTAGTGAACTAGGTTTGACATTGTTTACATATATAAGATATTTGAATCAACATATGCCATTTTAAACAATTGTTTTGCATTAAATTCTCAGTTTTCTTGTTGTCCTTGGACAAGACAACAAATGGGTCTTTTGAAAGACAAACATAGCGAGATCAAAACTATGTGTCTGGACTGAATGGAAATAATTTGCTTGTTCATAATAAGGGCTGAGGTTATGTGAGAAGGCAATAATTTATGCCAAGGAGCTGGAAATAATAGCACAGTCTGGAACACAAACTCGGAAACCAAGGAGAGAAACTGTGAAAAAAATGCAGCAATTTTAAAGGGAAGGAGACAAAAATTTGGCATATTAGTGAGGGAGGGGTGAGGGAACTGTTCATTCCAAGGCCTGGCTGCATTCCAGCCTGTCTGGCTCTGAATCTGATGGCCTCCTGCTTTTTCTTTACCTTTACAGAGCCTAAGAAGTGCTTTCTCACTGCATGACCCGAACTTCAATCACAGCACACCACACAGAGCTACAAGCTGGAAACCCGAGGAGCAGAATGCTTACTTCCCTCACCTGTGAATCAGAAAACAATCTTGTAAAGTAAGGAGAAAAATCCAGAGCAACAAACAAAGGCTTATTCTTCTATATCACTGGCTGGAGAAACCGCAGACAAGATAAGGCAGGTCACGCTTGACTGTAAGCTCACTACGTTTTCCTTGGAAAGCACGGACTGGAAATGGAAACGGCAAGAAACTGGAAACATTCCTGTCGTGGCACAATAGGCTATCAAAGACCCCCGGTCACCACTCCCTGCAGCTCGCAGACATGACCCCACGCAGCAGCAGGTTACACAACAGAGGCTTGCCGGAGCTCAGCCCAGAGTTTACACACTCTTTCACAACATGAGTGGAGCGCAGCTCTGCTGTGTCTCAACATGAATCTGAAGTGATGAGATGGGCTTAGATAGTAGATTTATTTCCTCATTCGCAGTCCTTTATTCCCACAGTTGTACTTTATTCAGATTTTACATTGAACACGAAATGGAACAAGACTGTGACGTGGGAGAAAAAGGAAGGCGTGGTCTTCTATATGTTTTATAATTATTAAAAATCTGAAAAGTTGGTCACTTTACTCTGATACCCCTAAAGGAGCACTCTCCAGGCCATCATCTGAGAATGGAGAGAGCATGGTACCACAGCAAACCTAACAACACATTGCCATTAATCAGAAAAAACACCCAAGATCCACAGCTCAGGTCGGAGAATCTGTTGCCAGGACAAATATTAGTCTTGCATTCAACAAATCTGGACTTTATTGAAGAAGACTAAAAATAATTAATTATAAAAAAAAAAGTCCAATATCTTGTTTAGCTGTTTAAAATGCAAAAAACTTGAGGTGTTAGTGGGGGTTTACTGTCTAGCATATCAATGACTCTAAATATGCAACTAAAGCTACAATGGAAGGATTAAAATAAAAATATTTTACAGTAGATTGACCCAGTCAATGCCTTGATATAATTCCAATTGGTAAGATTCAGTGGCTGCACAAACCACAGGAGACTTGACAGCAATCAGTGGTTTTGCAAACAATTGATTCAGCAAAGTTTAAACCAAGGCACTTTTCAGGGTTTTTTTGTTTGCAGATTTTGAAAACTATGACTCATTTTGAACCGACTTAAACAATGTATACTACTTTGAGTAAAATGCTTCAAATAACTTCATTTTTGTTTTTTTTATTACCTGTAAGCCTTAATTATCAAAATTACAAGTAAAAAAGCTTGTAATATTTCAATTGAGGTAATTAATCTACTTAACATATGGGTTACACCTTTTATATAAACTTTATTTTTTACAATATTGAACTTTTCCAAAGTTCAATATAACTTTACGAGCTGTACTTAAAACATGTTAGTTTTTTTATGTACTGTGGTTCTTAAGCAGTCTTCTTCTAGCTTAGCCAAAACCCCAAAAATGCAGAACAAAATATAGATTTTAAGAAGTGGTTCTATTTCAAATCAAAAAAGTTGGCTAAAAAAATGGTTTCATGAAGGGCTCAGTCATCACCATGTTGATACTCAGTTCCAACAATGAACCAGCAATAACTGCACCTCTAACAGGCGATACCAGTCAAAGGTAGTGGCCAGATAAGTGAAAAGGATGTGAGGCGTGTATGTGTGTGTGAGTAGGACATACAGTCAGACATAGGGGCTGGCTTACAGGATGGGCGGTGTCTCACATTAACACCAGGCTAAAGGTGACAACATCCTTATTATGAGGAGGAGCCTACAAACAGTTTTATATAATTAATTTGTCATTATTTATCACATGAAGGAGGGGTTTGGAGTAAAATGCAAAAAAAATGCTGAAGAACTTTTAGAGAGTAGATAAAAGTAAAAATAGTTTCCACAGTCCATGCTGAGTGGAACATACTTTCTTCAGCCACTGTACCTCCTTTTGTTTAAAGCCCTGACCGCTTTCTGAGTCTGTATCTAATCAAGTCCCCATTATCTCCCCCTCTCCGGGCTCCCTCGTTCCCCCAGCCTGACCTTACATGGAGAGGTAAGGGGGTTGATGTCATTGAATGAAGAATGCTGTAAGAATCCAGAGAGAAAGGAGAGAGCTGGAGGAGAAGAACAAGGAAGGGGAGGAGGAGGAGGAGTAAAAGGAGGGGGTTCTGACTGGACCGTTTATGAGCACATATACAGAACAGGGAAAGACGGAGAGATAGAGGGGTGCTGTTTACACAGAAATACACAAGTCCTGAGCCAAAGTCAGACGAGAAAGAACTTGTTTGGGAGGATAGTGTCATTCCTTTTCCAGGCTGAAAAACTCAGGGGGAGGGTCTAGTAGCCAGAGAGAGGAAGAGAGAAAGAGAAGTTGGTGTTACAGATACAAGCTCCAACCTCTTACTTATTCTGGACCGAGAAGAGGAAAAAGACCAAAAGGAAGAGAGAGGGGAAGTTAAAGGGAGATCCATACCGCAGCTGTAATAACAGGGTAAGCTTTTTTCTAGTGAATCATTCAGTAACATATGAACTGTTGTCTTACAAATCAGATTGCAACCGGTTACCTAATAAGGTAAAGTCTTTTGACTGTATAGAGATGGTGCAGATTTTCAGGTTCTGATACGTCAATGAAATGTCATCTTTGTGGAAATAGGCGCTTTGGGTCTACCTCCAAGCAGCGTTTTCTAATAGGGCGTACAGTAAACTCATAGTGGTGGGTGGTGTTCCTGGGATTATCTGTCTTTTCACAGAATAAGGACAAATCTTCCTGAATATGCTGTGTAGTCTCATGTCTACGGTAAGCCATATGTGTAAATATTCAAGAACTAGTTTGTGACTACCCTCCACTAGTTATACATTTGCTTACACAAGTTAAAAAAACATTGTCTTTTTACTTTTTACTGTTCGCAGCTTGACCAACTAGTGAAAGCACATATCTTGGGACACTAAAGTCCCAACAAGTAGGCTTTTTTGTGCAATAGTTGACCATTAGACCAATCTTGTCACTGACTGCCATAAAAGTTGACCACATGTTCAGAATCTTAACATGTGAACTTTTCAACACCATCTCTGCTCACTCATTTACATATGATCCTTAAATGTGCAAGAGTTAACTAATACAATCTAAATAGTCAATTAGTATAGCTTAAATATACACTTACTGACAGAATCTTTTTAGTCATGCCAGTGAAATACTGGAACTACACAAATGTCAACTAATTAACCAGTGCATATATCAGATGTACTCTCTCTAATGAACTTGTAAGCTACACTTTGTTGATTTGTGTGATTTCTAGGCTCTACAAATTAGTTTTCTGCATTTTTGAGGTTGTGCTAGTTGACTGTGTACACATATGAGGACATTTAGTAAAATGTCCTCATATAAAGCATGCTATTTGTTCACTATTTGATAGTCAACTGGTGCATCAGAAAGCATAAAAGTTGGCATTTTCTGAAACTAGAGTGGTCTACTAGTGGAACCTTTTGCTGCATAAATGGTACCTTGGGCGACAATCTTCTTCTCTACCTGATATATTTTGTTTTTTACAATCAAAGTTATTTCACAAGTCAAAACTGTCTTTCAAAGAAACTGTAATTGTTGATTGAATGATTAACTCCGTCCTGATTTGACTTGTCTGTATTTAGTGGATTTCATGCTTAGCACAATTTTATGTACACTTTAAACTAGTGCAGCAGGTGACCAAGCAGTCATTAGCATGAGCAAATGACTGCTTGTAGAAACAGAACCATGTAGTAAAACTAGCAGAGTATATACACAAACAGCCTGCCATACCACACGGTGATGGACACCGACGATAAAGGCATGGCTATGCGGAAGCTCCGACAGGAAGGCCAGCTTAAAAGAAAACACGTTGTAGATGCTAGGCAGCTAGTAATGCTGCTGGATTTAATAATTGAGAGCTAACCCCACTAAATCAGATGACAGCGCAGTTAAGAGAAACCAGTGACTTTTCCATATGAGGTAAAGGGGGGGAAAAAATGGGGCGGCGTTAACCACCGAAACCGACAGACCCACAGCGTGAAACCAGTGGAAACGTGGTGGGGTGTGTGCAGACTCGGAGTGCTCCGACCTGCTAACGTTACTGTAGGTGGAAGTCAGCGCTTTCATTGATCGGTCCGAGCCCGAACGTGGAGGTGAGTGTCTGTTATTCTTCAGACCTCGGTTGAAATGTACACAGATGCCGTTGTCACGGTAACGCTTTTCAGAGGTAGACTTAACACCGACGATTCATTTTAATCATTATAGAACGCAGCGTTAGCTTCGCTAGCCTGTCTGCTTCAGCTAATAAACGTTTGCTTTGAATCACCTTAATGACAGCATCTGCTCCTTTTTATCTGCAGTGTTTTCCTTTTGCTGACAGGCTTTGGTTACTGTCAGATGAACCCAGGGGTTGGTTCATAATCTATGGAGACGTTTTAAAATGCTAAAAAGCTTTAGCTGTGTCCGTTGGCTGTTCTAGACTGTCACAAATAACCAAATAGTATTAAATACGAGCTCATTTACAAGGTATGTTCATTTTCTGCCGGTGCTAACAGTAGAATAAATGTTTGTATAATTTCAGTAAATTCATTTCCTGTCAAACTTCCTGTCATTGCACCATACTCTTTTTAAAGGGAGGTTTGGTTGTCGGCCAATGAAGACCAGGTATATGTAGATTATTTTTTCTTTTTCCCCTCCTTTGGAGGGTTTGATAGCAGAAATTCTGTATCCCATCTCAGTCTATCTCTGGCATCTTCCTCTGTCGCAGTACTACATCCACAAACCTTCTCTGTGGTTTTCTCATTCTCCTCCCTCCCTGGCAACTTCGTATTCAAAATCTTTTGCCCAATATATCCTCCGTCACTCCTCTGGACATGCTCAAACATTGGTTCCCTGAATTTGTCTCCAAATTAATGATAAACTCATTTCCAAATCTTTTCTATTGTCTGTCATTTCTAATAAAAAATCAATATATTCTGTGTCAATATGTTACTTGCAGTACATAACTCTCATTCCTAGAGGCTTATCCTGACAGAAGGACCAAAGTCCAAAGCAGGATATCGGCTTAAAACAACTCTAACCTCAAAAACATCACAGTATTTCATGTACATACAGGGTTTTTCCCCCAGTGTATTATAAGCCTGGCGGCCCGCCATGCTTTGCTAGGCCCACTGCCAGGCTTAGCGTTACTTGTTTTTATTTTTAGATAAATTAATAATTGAAAAAAAATTTGCTTTTTGGGGGGTAATTCTTTAAGCTGGATTGCAAGCGTCTCTGTTCTGAGCTTTTCACTTGCAAAGCAGGTTTATTTCTAAAAGTTTTATAGTTTATGCATTCAAAGCTGGAGAGTGGACCAATCACACAGCTGGCGCCTCTGCACAGAGGCGCGTCACCTCTGCGCGTCGCCTCTGCACACAGCCGCTGCTTTATTAAGTTTACCTCATCGCTGATCCCGGGCTCGCTTCCTTTCACTCAAGCTGGACAAAGGCTGACCTGTATGGCGATTTACATCAACCCAGTGTGGGTAGTTATTTTTCTTTTGAGAACTCTATATCAAGGTCAGACATTACCTTGATATAGTTTATTAACTTTGTTAATGTTTCCATTAGGTGATTACAAACACAGAAGACAGTGATTATTTATGCAAGACAGATAGATGAGACTTGGTGCACCACCAGTGATCTTTCTGTGTGAAATATGTTGTGAGAACAGAACATGTAAAGCATTTTGTATTGTCTGATTTAAATCTAAAGTAGCTAAAAAGCATAAATTATTTGCTTAATGCAATTTTAGTTTTTAAGACCAGGCATCTCCTCCAACCTCCATCTACCCTTCTTACATAATGATTCCTTGTTTACATAATACTCAGGTAAATGTTTAAAGGTTTATAAAGTAGCATTTCATTAGACCACTATGGTTTTCCTCTTTTTTTTAAGATTGGGGTTCTCAGAATGTTGAAGTCTAGTTTGCTCCTCTTTGCTCTGAGTCTAGACATTCACTTCAGTCTCAAAGGCCAAACCAGTTTTATTTATATTAAATTAATATGCAAGTAGTTAAAGAAATCTCAACCTATTCCTGAAACGGCTCCAGTTTAAGTTATTTTCTTTTGTCCACATCTTGCAGGTATTCCCATTTCACCCTCACAGAGACGTTTATTGTCCTTGACGTTTGTCTTCACCATAACTCTCCTCTTTTCTTCACCTCCTGTTCACTCCACATTGCTTTGGATGATTAACCCCAGACAGTTCAAACACTATCAGCACCGCTACATCTAGCATGTTTGCTCTTCCATCTGTTTCCGTCTGGAAAAAGTAGATAGAGCTTAGGGATACCTCAATAGTTTTAGTAATCTCTCCATTAACTGGCTGATTGCTATGTTGAGATTACATGCAATTTGTTATCAATAATTAGAATATTTCAAGAAAAAAACAACTGGCCTGTCACTCAACTGCAGACAAGGCAACTGTATTGAAGTAATTATTGTGACGTTGTTCATTAAACTCAGATATTTATTTGGCTTTTTTACTTAGCTAGTTCATATAATGGGTATAGCATATCTGCTTTTTTATCTGCTGAATATGGAATGTTTGTTACGAATGTTTAATATCAAGAAATATTGTCGTTTCTGTGCTTTTTAGATTTCTGCCCATATTGGTGTAGTAAATGGATGCTTTAACCTCTGTGGTTAAAAATTACAATTGTAGAAGGGCTTGAGGTTTGTCTTTTGTTTTATCAACTATCAAGGTTTGTAAATACAGATAAATTTTCTTGCAGCTCTTAGACCCACAGATTACTTTTCAGTCTTATCCCAACCCTAGTAAACGGATGTCTATGTAGGTTTATGGTTTCTTGTCTTTGTAAAAACTACTCAGTTTTTACAAAGACAAGAATGGCTAAAGCACTGTTGTGTAGTCTGATTGGCTAATCACTTCATCATAGTTGCAGACAATCATTTTTGGTCTGATTCACTAGTTTCACTAGGTCTTTCTCACATTTTATTAAATAATGTATCTATTCTAATGTTGGGGGAAAATAAAGCTTTTGCAGGATTTTGCATTAAGAACTGGAAGATTAGAGGGAATTTAGGCTTTCAGAGATGCAGTATCTTAGGAAAGGATTTCTCCAGCTTTGGCATTGTCAAATCCTTTTGAGACTCAATCCAGGGCCGCCGTAAACAAACTGTGTTCAAGAACACCTTACTTTGAGAAGCTTCTGATATGAGGTACTGGATCCGTTGTTGCATATCCATTATCCCAGTACTCAGGGTACCTCAGTACTCTCCTGTTTTATTTGGTTGGGGAGTCACATAAAACATGTTTACACAAACGGTGAGTGGCTCTTCTCATGACTAGGGTAATGAGGAATTCTCCTTAATTGTAGCTTTCATGAGTCAAAACACAAGTTATTTCAGGGCATCTCCCTGGTCTGCTGCTTGGATTTAGTCTGTTGGAATCTTGTGACTCTGCGTTGGCCTTCATTACACTCTGTGTTGGTGTAAGCAGACACAGGGGAGGAGCTGTGTGATACAGGATCCAGTAGCTGATGTTACTGGATCATCAGGTTTGAGATGTCTGCTTTAATGAATATGAATAGAAATACCGCGTAGGCACACAATACATACCCAGTGACCTGTAAGACTGGGCTCAAAAGGGCTGTTTGTCCCGGCAGTAGTGACCCCTGGCCCAGACAGGCTTTCCCAGAAACCGTGTGTGTTATTAACATTGGAACAATGGGGGGATTTCAGCAGCCGCACACTAGCCACTGATACTGGAAGAAATAACTGAAAATACTGTCACAAATTCAAATTTGATTTAACGAGAGATTTATAAATAGTTGTTTTCTGATATTGGGTTTTTTCCCCCCATGTGTAAATAATTGGAAACATTCTAACTTCAAGATAACCTCAATGTTAAACCTGTTTTTGTTTTGTTCTCTTATATTTCATAATTTATTTGCAGTGTTTAGCTATTTTTATGGCTCATGTAGTCACCAGATTCTTTCTGTCAATCAGGTTTATTCTAAGAACAGCTTTTGCAAGCAACCTACAGACTACTGTGATGCTATTCAATCATCTTTGGTCACACAGCTGAAACCAAATCTTTACACTAAATAGCTCCTGTTTTAGGACACTTGAGTTAACCGAAATTATTTCTACTTGCTTGATATATTTTGTAACATTCTTGAAATATATTTCCTTGTTTAGTAGATTTACTTTTTTAGTGGAGTTAAACATTTCAGGTATACTTCCAAAAAATTCTTATAAATATTTACTGGAATTTTGGTCTATTTCTCTGGACAGAACTGGTATAACATAGTTAAATTTCCCAAAATTTGGGGTCATTGTCCCTGAATACTTTAATCATGCATACTTTTTGTATGATTACATACTTTAATCTGGAGTACTGACTTCTTCCTATCAGAGTGGTCTTTTAGGCTGTAATGGTTCACTGTGGATAATGACACTGTCTTTCAGGGAAAGCCAGCATTATCACAAGGTCTTTTGTGTTTATTCTGGCGTTAGAATACATATTTCATACCAGAAGGCATTCATCTCTGCGGTATAAAACACACTCCACTGACAAAGCCACCCTGGTTTTCATGAAAGCATAGTGATCTCAGGGTATATAAATTTGTGAATTTAAACTAAGTACTAAAAAAAATTCTTACTCTATAATTATTCTGGAATTTAGCAAATGGAAATAATTTTGATAATCCTAAATGACCTGAAACAGGTTTTGTCTGATTCAATTTCAGACATTGATGGAGGAAAAGGATGTACAATTTATATAATTTACGAAACAGAAAAAAATGGTGTTTGTATTCAAACCCTGTTGAGGTGCAGTTTTCTAGTTTGTGAAAACTGACTGTTCTGGCTCTGTGGTTTCAGTTTGGGGGCCCTTCAGCTGTAGGGTAGCTATGATTGAATGCAGTCTCGAGTGATGTCATTCAGTTCAAGTAGTGGGTGAGACTTGAATTAGAGGCTGAGGAAGGAGATTCGAAAAAAAAACAAGAGTTATGCTCTGCCGCAGAACATTAATCTGCATCTCCAGTTGTTAAAGGAAACCACAATGTCAGACATTTTCTGTTCATTATAGGAATAAAAATAACAGAGTAGAACTGCAAAGACACTGGGAGAGTCAATTACATGGCAGCGGAAAAGACAAAAACGGTGATGTCATTGAGTTGTTGTGCCAGAAATGTTCTTCAGCAGAGGGTCTCCTCTGAGGCATCAGGTTTCCTGATACGTTTGTAAGACCGTCTGAGGTTGAGAGTGTAGCTGATCTCACCAGACTGAATCCCTTTGGACTGCATTGTGGGGGAAGATGAAACCTTGCCACAAGTTATCATTCTTGTTGAATAATTAAAAGGACTTTTGTCTCTTGGAGACAAAGAGGCTTCAGTACTCCAGTTATAGGACCAAATCACAGTCGGTACCATCCCTGTTAAGCACTCGCCTATAATAGATTTTAAGTGTTCTGGCTGGAGTACTCTGTTGATAGAAGTCCTCTTCATTTTAAATCAAGTAGGTCTTGATACAGAACACATTGACAACAGCTTTACAAGTTGGCACTTAGCATCTGTCCTCTATTCCTTTTTGCTAATTTCACCTTTTTGCATTTATTTTCCAACAATTCTACAGTTGCATATTTAATTAAAACATCAGAGAAAACTTAATTTATTGCTTTCATCTTCATTTTTGATGATTGTGGCTTACAGCTTATGAAACCCCAAAATTCCTTGTGATCACAATTAACCAAGATTTTCCTCACTGTTTCTTATTTTCAAATGCCACAGTGAACTTTACAATTTTGATGGCTAAAATCTTACAAATTAGCTGTGGTTAGATGCTGAAAGTCTATCCAGGTGACCAAATATATTACTGGAAAGAAAAACCTTTTAATGCACAGCCATTGAAATATAACTTGCCACATACTGCATTCAATCAGTTCTTTCAATTGTGATTTTACAGATGTTGATATTGTTAGCTTCATAACTAATCAGAATACTATCATTTTTGATATAGACATGTTGAGCCACTAAAAAGTATGTCCATTTTCCGGGGTTTCTTTTCCGTAAGTTATTGCATTGATGCAGTGTGGCATGTAGGTGATCAGCTTGTGGTTCTGCTGAGGTTTTAAGAAAATCGGGGTTGATTTAGTAGTGATCTTCAGGTCATCCACATTGTTGGGTTTGGTGTCTCTCGGCATCTTATTGAAAATACCCCATAGACTCTTTTTAGGGTTCAGGTCAGGCAAGTTTGCTGTCCACCCAACTATAGAGATACCATGCCAAATCCTGCTAGAAATGAAATCACCTCCTCCATAAAGCTCGTCAGCAGAAGAAGACATTAGTTTGTCATGGAAATTTCAGAGAATGGTGATTCAGCAGACTCCCACAAATTTCTCAAAGGTTACAGCAATTCCAACAAAATGATTGAATGTTCTCTTAAACTTTCAAATAAGCACACATGTGGAAACGGTTAAAAGGTGGCATTTTAAAAAAGGATTTCAAGTTCAAGGATTATAGAAAAGGCCTGCTTCTTATAAAGGTACCCAAAAACAGGTGAAAGTTATAAATGCCTTAGTGTTTGAGGAAGTATGGAGCATATTTGCGCACGTTATCACCTTGGAAGTTCCTCATTATCAGTTATGATGACATAAGGTTTGTTCTCCGTTCCAGTGTTTAGACTGGAGCAGAAGGAAGGATTAAACAAGTCTCTTCCCCCAAAGTTGATTTGAACTGCCCTGTTTCCAGATGTTTAACCTAAAACATGTTTCCAGATGTTAAACTCACGAGTTAAAGTACTGCAATAAATTCCTTATATAATTGTAGTTATAGCAAGTTGGTGCTGCGAGTTGCCAAGTGGTGGACATTTGAGGAGCCAATGTTTCTAAAATTCCATGATTCATTGTAGGAACTCTTACCCAATGTCCTCACACTATGCATCAGCTGACACGCCTGTGAAACAACTTGGCTTTAGCTTGGACATATATGGTTAAAACAGTTTTTTGATTAATGCTGACATAGAGAACAAACTCTCCTCTGAACTGTACGGTTTTATTTTTCTCTGAGAACTTTGAAGAGTTGAGTGTGTCCCATCAAAAAACAACAAGGATAGAAAACACTTTTAACATATTGCTTTTTGCTTCCTGGAGAAAGAATGCTTCCAAGGTCCTTACTCTGTTTACCGACATTAAGAAAACCCTGATGAGTAATTTATTTTTTTTGCCACCCTCTAAGGCCTTGTTTTGAAACTCCTCACTTGTAAAGCGTCTATGGATGACTTTTGTTGTGTGCTGGTGCAACATGAATAAACCTAATTGGCTACACCTGAGGACAGTTTTCTTGTAAGGCAACAAAAATATGTTGTCTTACAGTTATTGAAGTTTTCAGAGTTTGTTTTTTATTTCTACTTTTATTTTTTGTTACATTTGCTATACATCCAGTATTCACACATTAATAGTACCACTTCTAACATTCTTCGACATTAATATTTAGTTGGTTAAATAATTTACTCCAACCCCCATGCAGCACATTCACGGGGCTTTTTGCGTATAAGATGAATAATGTTTCAAATGGATTTTATAAGGGACTTGGACCAGAAAGGCAAACTTCATGCACTAAATATGTATATAACTATGTAATGTCTCTTATGTAATAGACATTCAGTAGTGACTTTCTGAAAGCCGGTGTCTGGTTACCAAGCTCTGGTACTCTGGTCACACTCATATAAAATGCTTTGTTCTGCTGTTTGCAATTATGAATGACTGAAAATGGCCCCTTTCTTTAGTGACTCTCATTTAAGGGAACATTGGTGTTGATTTGCTTGAGCTAAGATAGAAAATAAATATGATTATTATGTTGACCTCACATTGACTAATTGTTTCCATCTGTTCACTCATTCTTCCTCTGGTAGTGACTGTGGCGTTCATCAGATATTATTTGTCAAAGGCTTCATTGAAACTCAAGATCCTGTTTCTTGAACCCATAGTTGACCGTTCTAGTTTACCTCCTCTGTGGTGATGTGTTGCAGTCTGTTGCTATGTGGAAGTGCAGGCAGTTTCCTGAGCGGATATCGGTGTCCACATGTGGGTTTTGGTGGTGCTGAAGGGTTAGATGGGGCAACTGTATAAACAACCCTGCTTCTAGGAAAGGTTCATGCAGGCGTTCTTCACAGCGGCGTATTCAAACTCCCCAGGAACTCTTGAAAGTGTCATCAAAATGATAACTTGTTTAACCACCAGCATGTTTGCTACAACTTTTTTTCCTCTCTCTCTCTTTATGATGTGACTCGTGTGAAAATGTCTTGACGATTTGGATATGATCATTACTTATGGAAAGTGTTCTTTATTTTTACTGAGCTTTATGACTCTGTAAACGGCCGGGTGCTACATATTGTAAATTACCTCCAGGATCTGGGAGTTTATAAGCCAATTAAAGACCATTTCACACACTTTTTTTTCTCGCTTCATTGGAAAATGTCTGCACAGTCCTTGTATTTAGGTAACTCTAACCTGAGAGATGGTTCATATTTCCTTTTTATTATGCTCTTTTAATTAAAAGTAGAAACTTTTATGACATGGGAAGACTTATTACTTTTATGTTAGGTGTCAAGACACTTTTAACCAAGATAATAAATTAAAATCTGGAACAAAATTTATAGGTATGATGATATGAGTAACTTTTTTTTTTTCCATTTCAAAATGCAACAAATAGAAAAACCTTGTCATTTTTAATGCATTCCCGACATCTTTTCTTAACGTTTGAGTTGTGCTGGTGATGCAGCCTCTAAAGCTGGTATGCATTAGTGTGCAGTTTGCATGCCAAATGTTTCACTGATGCGTCATCCCCACTGATCTCACAGCTCGACGCCTGACGTGTATATTCTCCAGAGGAATGCAAACCCTGTGACATTTGTCAGCTGATAAATATTGGTCTAACCTTCGGGTGTGGGAATGGTGAAGCAGTCTGAGCTCACCTCCAGTCTGCCGCTGTGAGATGAATTAAATAATCCTGTGTGCTTATTGGTTGCTTATTTTGTTTCTCGCCGTTCGTCCTCAGATAAATCCACAAAATGGACGACTCCAACAGCAGCAAGCCGTTTGTGGTGACATCATCTCTGAACTTCAAAGTCACCACTCCGTCTTTCTACAACCAGCCCAAGAAGTTTGCTTCTGTGGCTCCGCCGAGGCCCAAAAGTCAGACCCCTCCCTTGGCCCCATCACCGACACCAGTAGGGACAGCTGTGATTGGTCGAGTTGGAGACATGCCTCCACCGCCCTCGTACCTCTCTGATGGTATTTGCATTATTTAATCTCTCTTTTCCGCATGGCAGCTTCTTTTTTCAGTACTTCTTGTGTGTGGTTGGGTAATTGACACAGCATGTAAACATAACTTTTGTAAATATACAAGAAAATTACACAGAGTTGAGATTGGGATAAATGCAAATAGGATGTTTCCATTCTGTAAATGTTGAGCATTGCTTTAGTTTTCTTTTGTTAGGTTTGTGTTTGTTTTCCTGTGTTTTGCTAGCAACGGTTGTTTTTATGGAGAATTTTACAAATGCATGCAGTTTGTGGTGGAAACTTTGGGCTCCTGTACACTGGTAATGTCATCAAGCAATCAGCATTCACAATGTCCTCCAGTCTTTTATTGTACACTTATACTGTCTGGCCCAACCCTGCTGCAGAGAACAAACTCATACAGTACCTTGAGTTCCCTATGAACGTGTGAGCTACAGGTTCAACAGTGAGACCAGAAAGAGGAAGAAACTCTTCTCATATTTAGACTTCTAGTTATCTAGACTATGAAAAGCATCTTCTGTTTTTAAAGTATTTGTATTCTTTTCATTTTAAGCTTCCAGTAAACGGGTCGAAAAGTTGAATTGCTTTGAATAAATCAGATTTTTGAGATCAATATATTTTGATTTTATTGTTTTTGTATTAAAATATGTGAATCACTCTGATATAGAACTGGATGACCAAAAAAATATTGTGTGGCATGGCCCCTGATGCCTTGTTTTAATCCAGCCCTTCTCATTTTTATCAGACTTCCCACCCCCTCCTCCTCCTCCATTGGATGACGATCTGCCAGCCCCTCCCCCTGAATGCAACATCCCACCTCCTGCCTCCGATGCCCCTGCTTTTCCTGCTCCGCCTCCGGTGGCCGATGACCTCCCCCTCCCAGCTCCCCTTGAGGAGGCGGCCTGTCCACCCAGCTTTCCCTCTCCCCCTCCTCCCCCACCGCCTCCACCTCTTCCTGCTTCCAGTTCAAGTTTTCCAAATGCTGCTGGGAACTCACAGGTGAGTAGCATTGCTTCAGTCACTGGAGCCTGAACCGGTGCTGTGTCAGTCTGTAGACTGGAAAGCATTGGTTTATGTTATTCAGTCTGTAGATGACCTGGAGATTTTCTGTCTTGCTTTTTTTTACCCCACAACTTATGTTAGGTTATGGATGGATTATTGTATGGAAATACATTTTAAATGCATTTTTAAATAAACAAACAGGTTTTGTTAAACACTTGAATAAAATACAAACTAAGTAAACCAAGCAAATACAATGGAAATAATATGTATCCATAGATCTGTCCTTTTCAAACTTTTTGTCACAATTATCCTCTAATTGTTTCTCTAATTGGAATATTCATACTGTTTAAGCACTTTCACACTTTACAATCACAAACTTCTATGTATTTTAGACCAACATAAAGAGGTGCATAATTGCTAAGTGAAAATAAATAGTTCATATTAATGTTCTCTAAAATCTGAGGCTTTTGGGGAACAGCTGGGTTTACACAGAACTTTAAATACATACAGGTAGGCTCTTTTTATGAAATAGACAGTCACATCAGTTTGTTGCACTGGATCTAAAGTGCTATCAGATTAAGGGAGACTCAACACAAATTCACACCACACTTTTCAGATAAAGACAAAGTATCCTTTATATTTTCATTTTAAATAAATGGTGGTTGTTCTCAAAACACAACATTTTAGTGACCAAGTAGTAAATTTTCAATGCAAATTAAAACCTGGTCAGGAATTAGGCTACTTTATTGGGTGACTTTTGTTTATATGGTGGCTTGAATATACAAACGGTTTTCTTTTTAATAAATTCAGGAAAACTAAAGTCTGAGTGTGTGCTCAGGCTGTAATCTGACAATATGTTCTGTTTGCTTGTGTGTTTTCTTGCTTATTTGTGCAGGGGTGAATAAGTACTTCATATTTTACATCACTGTTAATGTGAGCTAAAAATATTGTAATGAATAACTATTTTACTGACACATATTGAAGACAAACTTTACTCTATGGAAGTCAGTCCATGTTTTATGCTTAATTTATTTTCTTAGCCATTTGCAGAGCAGCTCGTATCTTTTCTAGTGATTTTTTTTTTTCTCTGATCAACCTATTCTCATTTAGCCGGGTTTCTTTTTGCCACTCAGTGGCCGTAAACTCTGTGTGAAACACATGCATTGATCTAACCCAGTGGCGTCAAGCTACATTCCTCGAAGGTGGATGTCATGCAGATTTTAGTTGAGTCTCTGCTCTGATTAAATGTTTGAATTGCCTACTCAGTATTCCATTAAATTCTGCAGAGGCCTGGTAATTAAACATTGCTTTTTTGAAACTGTGTTTAACCAGGAAAATATCTGAAGCATGTAATATATTCCACCTTTGAGGGCTGATTTTTAGAAACCACTCTTTCCTAAAATCCTAATTTTGTCTGTAAATTGGAATTATCATTCATAAATAACTATTTCTGAATCAATAAATGTACTTTTTGTCGTTTTTCACCTTTTTCTTTGCTTCATCAGAGACAAAAGGAGAAACAGACGAGCTTTGACAAAAATCTTGGTTCTCTGACTGAGATGTTGTCTGATATGGAAACTAGAGGATCTTTCAGTCCCAAGGTACATTGCACAGACAATGGGGGGGGGTTCTCTAAAACGCTTAAGAATCAGCAGGATGTTTAAGTTCCAGCAAAATAAAGAGAAAAAGAGAAGTGAAAGGGCAGCAAGCTCAGTGGCAATTGTTTGGAGATTTTCAAAAATCAGTCATCTGCTCAGCTTGAAAGCTCATGAAGGGAAATGCTCATATGACTCACAAGATTGAAAGAGAAAAACCAAAAAAAAAGTAAAGTTACTGGTGATTCATACTGAGAGAGGAGCTTCATGCGGAAAGGAAGAGTGAGGCGAACTGAGAGTGTTAGGGTGTGATTGAGCCAGAGTGTGCTGCCAGAGTCTCGGTAAGAGGGCCATAAATGGAGTGTTTTATCTGACTGGGAGGTACTGAATCACAGTAGAATAACATTGGCCCCAAACCACAAAATAAATGTCAGAAAGATAAAGTACTTCTGATAAGCTCAAACTGTGAGGCTCTTTTAGGTTTTTAGTTTAATCAGTGTATCAGATTTAGTATAATAAAGGTGTCTGCTTGAAGTGTGTTAGTAGGGGGGGGGTTATACAGCAGATATTAACTTCCCTGTGCTGAATTTTAAATATGGCAAATAGAAATTTAACTCCAATAACTTTAATATGCAAACTTGACATTTTGTGTATTTTTGTACTCCCATTTGGGTTTCTACACCTTCTAAAAACAACCCAAATGCTTAAAAAAAACACTCAGCCACTAATAAGTTGAATAAGTTAAAGGTTTTTAGTGTCTGAAAAATGAGCCGTTTCAAAAAACTGCAGACTTAATGTCACAAATCAGTCACTGCTCATTACCTAGCAGCTCCAGCACATTTGGTCAGCTGATTTTACAGTTGTATAAGCTGTACAATGTTTACTAGAAAAGGCAAGTGTTTTGTTGTTGACTTACCATCCAGAAACCACCTGCTGCATTCTTGTTAAAGTTTTTTTGTGTGTGGCTGCATTAGAGTCTATAAATTCAGGGTTTTGTTGTTGATGATCATCCACAGGTACCAAGTCAGTATTCATCTGCACCAGCACCCAAGCCTCCAGGTGCTCCTCCAACTGCTCCCAAACCAGCCCTCTCTTTCCTTCCACCTGCTGAGATGGGAGATCGACCCCCTCCTGCTCCCTGGGCGGAGGAACTCAAGGCCAGAACGAACCCTGGCGCCCAGCCTTCCACTAAGCCGCCCGCTGTGGCTCCAAAGTTCGGAGGGAGGATGACAACGTCATCTTCTTCACTGGCGCAAAAGATCAACCAGAACCTGAACCAAACAGGCACTCCAGTAAACAGCGCACCAAAACCTTCTCCTCCCACAGCCACCATCTCCTTCCCGCCACCACCAGCAGCTCCACCAGGACCTCCTGCTCCACCAAATAACGCTACAGCTCCTGTAGCACCTAATCACATAAAGACTTCTCCTTTTGGGAGACAGGGGAATGCAAACCAAAACCTTCCTGCTGCTGTGCCTCCTCCTCAACCCAAAGCTATGACGTCTCCATCATCCTCCTTCAGCCAGCCAATGAAAACAAGCCCTTCATCAACGGTAGGTTCCAGCTTTTTGCTTTGGATGTACTGTTCAACAGACCATAGCCGGTTTATGTACTGGACCCCTGGTAGAAATCCTTAAGATAAACCCGTCTTTTTATTGCAGTGAAATAATCTCTCACTAAATATTGACGTTTTTCTAACGGTAAAATTTGCAGAGAGGTTGTGTGTGATTGCAAGGTAATTTGAGGTCCTCATATAGCATTGTTAATCACAGTTTCAGTTTAAATTTTTTTACATTTTACACAACCCCAGCTGTGGGTGTGTTTATGTGCTAACTGTCAATAATTTAGCAATTTCATTATCATGTCTTACTAAGATTGTGCCACCCTAAGGAGTGGCAACCACTGCATTAGTTGTCACTCCAGAACTTTTTATGACATCCAATTAAACAGAAGAGTATGACTGGAAAATGTAGCAGTTTGGATATGTAACTGTTGGGAATCATGCATCATACATACATCGACGACTATCATGAACGTGCTCGGATTAAAAGTTGAACTTTACCATATATTTTACTGCAATTTAAAGATTGATTTTTAAAGCTTTTCTCACAGCTTTATTAGGGTGAACAATAATTGTTGAGCATGCTGTGCTTTAGTCTTAGTAGCTATAAGATAGGAGTGTAGTGATGCCTAAAACTCACTAGACGAGATGAGATTTTAATAACACTTGAGAAAACTTCATAACATCAAAGTTATCCCGTAAAAAGCCTTTTTTCCGCCACAAAAATCAACAAACTGTTTATCTTTTTCTGATTTCTTTTTGTCTCTTGAGACCTTTGGTCAGTGTTTCAACTGTGGTCTGCAGTAAAACCCATTTCCCAGCTGACATTGATGGGATGTTCTGTGATTGTGATGTTGCTCAATGTACTTCTAGATGTCCAGCCATTGGTTGTTAAAGTGACGCTGTCTGCCTCCTGCGGAGTCTGAACAACTGGCAGTGCTTAAATGTTGTTCATGTTTCCTCCGTTACACTTTTACAATTTATTATTTCTGCTAAAAATACAAATAACTGCCAAAAATGATTTACGTCTTCTCTTACAAGTTCATCAGGAGAAGCCTTGCTGACTGCAGCTGGCTAGTTCTCATAAGACAGTTGTCACCTCCACCAGAAACAATATCGCAAGATCTTGTATGACGAGATCTGGTTGCCCCCCTACTATTACATATTTTTTGCCAGTGACTGTATTTAAATACTGTTTGAGCAGAAATTCAGTTGTGTTTTAGTCATAATCTATAAAACTACCAAAGCGCCATTTGTACTTCATGCATTTTTCTATTTTGGTGTGGACAGCCGTCACCTCCTGGCCCAGTTTCCATTCCTGGCGGTGGCGTCCCACTAAACATGAAGGAAGTGGAGGAGCTGGAGAGAATGACCCAGGACTTCATAAAAAACATGGACAAACAAGCCCCCATCGTCACCTCCCCTCCAACAGGTACAACTGTGTTTCGCAGACAGAGACATTAATCACTCCTCTCTTCTCATGCAGATATTTTCCATGCTGATTAGAAAATCATTAAACCTTATGTCTGCTTCACACCGTGATTATCAGTACTAATGTAGATGAATGGCAGATGTCGTTCTTATTCATTTCAATCATTAAGCAGCTTTTGATTAAATGTTTTGGAACACCATCAAGCAGGAGGTTTATCAGTATTTTCTATAAACTGTTGTGAATAATTTCACATTTTTTGTAGTGTTTAAAAGCAGCAGATGTGCATCTTCTGAGGAGTTTAAATGAGCCTACTGCTTCTGCGCCAAACAGTTTGACACTAAAAACAAGCAATAGTGATTAGAAGCTCATCTGTCAATGAAGAATGCTTTTATTCTACTTCTTTGAACATCTTCTGGTTTTTCTTCAGAGGTTTGTGGGAAGTGTGGCGAGGCTCTGTCCCGTACGCAGCCAGCGGTGAGGGCCATGGACAAACTCTTCCACTCCAACTGCTTCTGTTGCATGAGCTGCCATCGCCCCCTGCAGGGCATGCAGTTCTATGACAGGGACGGCGCACCACAATGTGAAGACTGTTATGTGGTGAGGAAGCACAGTTCATATGCAGCATAAACAGATTAGTTGATGTATCAACTCCTCTCTAAAATTAAAATGGAAAAAGAAGTCAAAAGGCTAATGTAATCGTTTTTGGTTTTGCAACATTATAGGTCCCACTTTATAAAGCTCATCAAGGTTTTAGTATTTTATCTTTGTCAAAACGGCTGAATGCTCAGCACATTTAGTATCATTCTTGAGTTTCCTTGTTTAATTTTATTTTTCCTTGTTAGAATTCCCTGGCCGTCTGCTCTCGGTGCGGGGAGAGAATCACTGACCGTGTGCTGAAGGCTGTGGGACAGTGTTTTCATGCCCACTGTTTCCGCTGCAGCACCTGCTCCTGCGTACTGGAGGGTGCACCATTTATCACGGATGACAACAACAATCCCTACTGTGTGCAAGATTACCACAGGTGCCTGAAAACTCGTACAACAGTAATGCATTATGTGCTTTTGGTGGGTGGGATGGGATTCTTATGAAAAAGAGGTGTGTGGTTAGTTGAATCTGGCATAGATATTGTGGAAAGCAGCTGAAACATGGAAGACATAGGATTCAAATTTGAGATGTTACAATTAGGATTTTTTTTTTTGTCTCCGATACAAATGTTATTTAAGATCAGTTATTGGCCGTCTTTCTGTTTTATATTGTTTTACTGTGAATTCATGAGAAATAACCAATTCCCTCTGCGTCGCTTCCTGGCAGACGTTTCTCTCCTCTGTGTGTGAGCTGTAATGAACCCATTATTCCCGACCCCGGCAGTGAGGAAACGGTCAGAGTGGTGGCCCTTGATAAAAACTTCCACCTCAAGTGTTACCGCTGTGAGGTAAGGCGTTTAATAATCAGCATCTCCTTTGAATAGAACCATATTCTGGAGGAAGTTAAAACATGTTATTCGCTCCACAGGACTGCACTCGCCCTCTCTCCATTGAGGCAGATGAAAACGGCTGTTACCCGCTGGACGGCAAGATCCTGTGCATGAAGTGCCACACCAAGCGAGCCAAGCAGGCCGCGCAGTGATTGGCTGCTGTCGCCTCTCTCAGTTAAACTATGAACCAAATCCAAAAGCACAGCATTTTTTCAGCTGCCGATTTGCCTTTGCAACAGGGCTTCGTTTAGTTTATTGTCCGCAGGTGTGTTTGTGTGAGAATGTATTGCATCGTTTCAAAAAAAGAAAAGTATGTTTGCATGCAGATTCAGTGTAGTATTCCTCTCGTCTTTGACCACTTTATCCAGTGCAGAGGTAATGTTCTGCACTGAACTAAAGCCCCTGTGTATTATTGCAAAGCGCCAGTCATCCATCTAGCTTTTTATTATGTGTATACTACAGCAGAGTTTAATGTGCCAAATCAATGTTTACGCTAAAAATTACAGCAGAACTTGCACAAGAGCCATCTGATAAATCTAAAGTTGCCTTTCTCTGTCTCTTTCCTAAAAATTGTAAATAAGACCAAGAACTGAAATATTTCCATTTCAAGACCTTCGTCTGGTTTCTTTTCCCTGACGCTTTCTAACTTTATTGGATCCACAGCTGATTTGTTAAGAGATGCATCAATCTGAAATATGTGGCTGATTTCCAAGCACTGACTTTTGTAAACCGTTGCTCATCTCAGTCTTATCAGATTCTGAGTTCATTTTTTTGTTTTTTTTAAGAACCATAAATAACAGCATTCAAAATATTTTTTTTTAAGCCTTCTCACTGCTATTAGCCGTAACTTGTTTATATTGGGAGCAGAGGCAATGTCACCGTTTGTGATAGAGCAGTTGCTGTTCAACAGGATGTTGTCAATTTAAAATGGAATAATAAGAGTTCACGGTTTAAATTACCTTTTCTGTGTGATATCAGGTGTTGGCACCTGTACCACGGTTACTTTGACTCTTTGGGCATTCCCTAGAAAATCTAGATCTTAAACTTCAATCTGGCATTTTCTAACAGCATGTCAGAGGCTCAGAAGTATAAACATTACTGTTACACATTTAGCATTCCTGTTATCGTATAACATTGGTTCTGTGTCTGTTCCCCTTTGCCAACTTTACAAAATATTCCCCAGGCTGGAACAAATAGACATCCACCTGTGGAGGGTTTGTTGTTGTACTTGAAAGTCTGGTACGGAATGATCAAAACAGCAGCAATATGAAATGACCAGCATCTAGCCCAAGTATAGCTTTCTGTTGTGGCAACCTCTATGGACAGTTGACATAAATCTGTGGGAAAATGGTTTCCTTTTATAAAATAGCTTCTTTCCTTCATGTTATGTGCTTTTTCTTTGTTTTACCTCAGTGGATGTATTTTCACACCAACTCTCACAACTAAGATTTTTGTTGCTGCTACAACCTGGTAGCGCTTGGGTGTGGTGCATTCACTGATCAATAAACATCCCATTTTTCTGTCTCCATGCTGAAAACACAGCAAATTTCTCAGTGCGCCTCTAAGATTTGTACAATAGCGCAAGTAGCATCAGCAGCCTGATCATTAAGACTTTGTCCTTGCAAATTAGGTTAATGGTGCTTGTATCAACTTATTTACTCTGCTAGAGACACTTAAAATCAGTGAATGTTGCTATGAGCTTTCGCTGTGAATTTCTTGATTTTGAGGCATGCGTTTGACTTGAGCCTTTGTATTCACTTTAGTTAATGTAAGGGCAGATTTACAACAAAATTAACTTTCTCTAAAACATAATAGCTGAATAAAGTATTTTTAGATGCATGTTTTCTTCTGATGAACAAATAGGCGAACACAGGTTTGCCAAGCACAGACAGAAATGTGTAACAGCAGACCGGCTGAAATAGGACCTGTAATGTATTCTTGCACAGTGCCATAGTGAACTTAAATAGTGTTCAATCTTCACTTTGACTCAGAACAATCCCTGCACATAATCATTTTTAAATAAAAACAAGTATAGATCTAAGGTAGCTTTAACAGCAAGCATTTCAATGTAATTTATGGATCTAATGTTAAAAAGTATTAATGTGTGTCTGAGCATAATAGAACTGTAAAAGCAGATTTCACAAAGGTGTCTAATCACATGG
Organism: Alfaro cultratus; assembly: GCA_903066825.1. NCBI lineage: Eukaryota > Metazoa > Chordata > Actinopteri > Cyprinodontiformes > Poeciliidae > Alfaro > Alfaro cultratus. Next base: position 96,141 of record CAEFZX010015294.1, read on the forward strand.
CAAAATTAAACTCTGATCAGATTTCATGTTTGGCATTTGTATTGCTCCGTTTGTTCTATTATTGTTGTGAATACCACTATTTTTGTTTTTCAGCCTTTTACACTTGAGTTTGTTCCTGTCGGTTACATAAATGTTATTCTTACTCTACTGCAATGTGCCGCAATGATAAAATTCAACACTTTCATTTTGGCAACGCTCCTATTCCAGTATTCCACTGATTAATTTTTTTTTTTGGGGTTGTTTTCTTTCCAGTAAACCTTGTGTGCTGTTGTGGAAAATAATTTCTGAGTAAGAAAATAGTTTGTTGCGCTTGAATTGAGCCTGGTGCAGCGAAATACCAGAATGAACTCAAGATGATAGTGATGCATGCTTTACTCCTAGTATTACGTCTTCTGTATTATGGGCCAATGTTTAACTTTGTTCCTGTGTCTTTGCCATCACTGTGTATTTTAGGTATGACGCTTCAGTGACTTGGCATTACATTGTGCATCATTGTATTTACCTGTGAATGCCTTGTCTTTACATATAGCTTTTTTTATATACATTTGATACATAAGAATGTGTTAAAATGTCATCATTTATCCTCGGCCCCTTCTTATTTTTTGGCTGTATCAAGAGATCAAATTAAAAACAAATACTTATTGCCAAATGTGTGCGTTTATTTTTGACAAGTGTCCAGTTTACTCTCCACGTGACATCAGTGAAACTTGTTTTCTGTCAGAATGGGACCTCCAGGCCGCTCTATCAGTTCCTCCCAGCCATGTGCTGCACTGATAATGACGATAGCAAACGTGCGTGTGCAACGCGTAGAGGTCCTTTCCAGGAAGACAAACTTACCTCCCACTTAATGCAATGTATAAGCAGAAGCGATGTGTTGGTGTTTACTCACCAATCACAGCTCTCTGTCCTGACACTCTTTAATACGGCAGACAGGGGAAAAAAATGTTCTGCTGTTGTCTAAAGCAAAAAGTAATCCCTGTCCATGGAGAGCAGAGGGGTACTCCCTGCTTTATTTGGACTTTGAAGAGGTGAAGACGAAACCTGCAGAGTTGTTTTTATCGGAGTCAGATGAGGAAAGAGTGATGAAAAGAGATGCAGAGCAGAGATGACGGCACTTTGACGCAGCGGCAGCAGGAGGTGCGTGTGAAACCTAAACGCCACAACAGCGACAGAAACGGGGCAAGAATGAGTCAAACTTCAATCGAGCTTCAGGTAAGATCTCTAAAGTCATGTGTGCCAATAACGCTGCTGCTTGATAAGGTACGAAACAACTTCTGCAAGTCCGTCTGCCGTGTTCAATGGGAAAAAGTTGATTCCGAAAAACACCTGACGATCACTGCCAATACGTCATCAGCAGAAAACTTATCTAGAGCAAAATGTAACTTTGACAAAAGTTATATTTTTACAAATTTGCTTTCAGAACTTATTTTAAGAGCAAAATATATTTTGAAAATATGACTCATTTCAGAAAAAAATCTAAAAAATAGGAAATGGTACATAATGCTATAAAGGGAAGATGAGATTAAATGGAAAGCAGTCAGCATTAGCTGGTGTCAGAAACTTTCTTTTCAGAGGTTAAATAAACTCAGTTGGGTGCGGTCCAACACTTCCCTGAAGAGTCGAACAAAAACAATAGGTCGGCATTTTTTAGTATGTTATTTTCAATGTATATTGCTTAAAATTTGCGAATTGTTTAAATTCCATCTATAATATTAGCAACAAAAATAAAATACACAAATCAAAACTCGGAAAAACAGCATCACATGTTGATCTTTGGGCTTCAGAAAGCATTAAGTTAAAAAAAAAGAAAAAGACCATATTGTGGTGTAAAAATTACTGCAAAGACTCAAACAGCTCAACTTGGCAAATCTTAAGTGCAACTTTACTTGTGTCCTTCTGTTCACTGCGTATTTCATTTTTTTTATTATTGCCACCTCTTGTAAAAATGAATAAAAATGTCTTACAATAAATCCGTCGCCATTGCAACTACCTGATCCCACACACAATGTCTTTTTGTTTTGGAAAATATAATTTTTAGTTTGAGAACATGTATAGACTAGTGGGGGAAAAAACATGTTAATTAGAAATATTGGTTGGATTTGTCTCCAACTGGTCTCCAAGCAATTTCTATACAATATATAGTACTGATTTTCTTCAAATCTATCAGTTTCTTAATCTACAGGTAATTTCTGACTTCCTGTTTCGCTGAAGAGAAAATATGACATGGCTTATTTCTCTCTGCCACTCTTCACATTGAGAAAGAGGAGAAAATAAGGCAGGTTTAGGTAAGATTGGTGTTGATCACAGGTCAGAAAATGGTCGCGAGAAAATAGCTTCTCAAAACTGGCTCAAATTTGAAATTGGTTATAATTGAAAAGACTAAACCAATTGGAACATTTCTGGTCTACCATCACAAATGTAAACGTGTTGGGTTTGCTGCATAATACTGCCTCTGCTATGTATTGCAGTGTGGATAGAAACAAAGGGACTAATCTTCACCTATCGGACTCATAACTTTACTTCAACATTATGCTTTTTTACGTTGGTGTCAAGTGCTCTATAATTTCATGGCTTTCACTCAATCTTTTTTATTTTCACCAGTGAGTGTGAATCAATGAAGAGGGGAAAAAACCTACAAAAACACATACCACATTTTTAAACATACATTTTAGACATTTGGTTTAAAGTTAGTAATTTATCTTAATGACCAATTCCATTTTTAACCTTAGACATACATTTCTTTCACAATTTTAACCATGAATTCAAGAATTAAATTATCAAATTCTGTGTTTAGTTGAATCAAACAAATCCAAACATTTTAGAATTACATTTTTTTCTTTTCCTCAGGACATAGGTTTTGACATTAAATATCTTAAATATGCATTTAATAGAACCAAACTGTAAAACCGAGCAGTGCAAAATGTTCCTTCAATAAATTCAGAATTTATTTTTCTCAAATGCAAAACCAAAGTCAAATTACATTTCAACTGAGTCCAGTGAATGGCTTACCGGTAGTCCTTGTTTAATCCAAGTCCTTTTCCCATGAAATGCTGCTTTGGAGACTGTTTGCTTTCTTCAGCTCTGTTGCAAAACCAGCCAAATGTTTGGTGGATTACTTATTGCTGCTTATTGGACCAGATTTCTTCCACCTGCTGAGAAGTGCTGCAGAGTGGCACACTAATGTGTGTGTTCATGCACACACACATCTGAACCCATGAGCAGATCTGCACAACAGTTGGTCTGTTACATAAAATCCCAATAAAAGCACAAAGAAGTTTGTGTTTCATCATGGAAATGTTCCGAATGCTTTTGCAAGTTGGTGTAAGTTTGGAGTGTTTCTGTAGATTTTCTTACAGCTTTGTTTACTTCACTCTCTTCCAGCCTCAGCAATCGGAGTCATGCCCAGAACCCGAGAGCCGGCTACAGCCTCCACCTCAGCTCCAGCAACAGAACCCACTCCAGCCTGGGCAACAACAACTATTAAACACAGAGCGTCAAGAAAAGTCGGTGTGGGTAACACCTCAGAGACTGTTCAGTCTTCTTCTGGTATTTTTTATAGGAATTGCCATTCTGGGACTAGTCTACTACCTTCACCACATTCTGCACACAGGGAGTGGGAGCAATCCAGCAAACGGTGGGCCTCCAGAACCAATCATGAACAACAAATTATAATGGATTACCAACTTGTCTAACTCTCCTTTCACTGTGTCCTACAGTAACTCCGTGTGTTTCTACTGCCTGTCAGTGGGCTGCTGCTCGTTTGTCCATGTCCACTGACCCCTTCACCCAGCCCTGTGATTACTTTGTGTCCATGTGTGGTTCAAAAAGACTCCAGCTCAAAAGCAAAGGGAGACAAAGAAGTCACGGTATACCGGGTCATTCACAAAACCCGATTGAAAGGTTAGCAGAAACGGACAAACAAAATGAAACAGAACACAGAAGACTAGGAGAAGATACGACTCTGAGCCGAAAAACTCTTCTGCTGCAGTATCTCAGAGGGATTTTAGGTAGGAAACAATTTGGAGCTTTTTGTAATTTCTAATATGTGCAGCTAGTTGATTTATTGACCTGGTTATGGTGCACTTGGGATACTCTGAGGGAAAAATTACTGCGCTTACATATTGGAGGAAACTGTAAAGACAGATAATGCAGGAGAGTCTAGAGAGCATAATGGTTGAGATGATGGAGGTAACAATGGAGAGGATGATAGTTTAGATTCTCTTGCTTTAATCCTTGAAGCAAGAGACGAGGCTGGAAACAACTATGTGGAACACACTGGAAACTAACTAACTCTAGGCAGAAAAGAAAGAAAGCATTGGACAGTCTCCCAAAGAAAGAGTGTGTGTTGTCAATCAGACCTTCAAAAGGATAAATCAAGGCTAAGAGATTGGTGGGGAGGAATGGAGTTTGTGCTGAATCTATGTAATCAAGCTAGCGACTGTGGGGATGGCTGTAAGTGTTTGGGCTGGAGGCTTGAAGATGGCTGTGGGTGCCGGGGTACAGCAAGATGCAATTTGTCCCCCATAAAGGGGACCAAGGTTCCTGATAACACAGAGTGAGACGTGTTATTTATTTTTTTGCCTCCTGGCCAAGATATTTGAACAAGGTAATCATTGTTCACATGGATCCTCTGCTGGGTCCATGTGAACTGATCCATCTGTCATGTTAGGTGGAGCAGGACCAAACATTAGCATGAGGCAAGCAGAATCATATCACGATTCTGCCTGATATAAAAATTCACATTTTGTACATTTTTGTGCTTCTACTTGGGTCTAAACTGCTTCAAAAAAAAACAACCCAAATGCAGGAGTCTCTACTAATGCTTCTCAAAGACATATGGTTGTATAATTGTGCATCTGTTTGCAGTCGTGAGTGTAAACTTTGAATTGGGGGCATGGCGAGCAGCATGCCCCCAAAAGTGACAAGACTTAAAGTGAAAGGACGCCCTAAAACAGCTTATTCTGAAAGGAACAAAAAATATTCACAGCTAACCAGACTAAAATCTCATCATCTAAGAATGATTTGTGCAAAAACAAAATGTGATGAACATATTTTGAATAGCCCATGAACATATCCTAACCTATTCAAGGAAGCATAATAGGTCACATTTAATGAAAATACAAAAGCATGCTTTCAAAAACTAGAAGCGTCACATAGAAAGAAACATCAGGCTGACAAATTAGTGTTTTATTGCCATGCATTGTATTGGAGTTACAAAATAAATACATAGGTTGAATGGAGTAAGGTATCATGGCAAATTGTGCTTTAATGGAGTTGTGGCGATGTTTCACCAAATGAAATATAAAAATTTTTAAGATATGGAAAAACTCACTTACCACAACAACAGAAAAATCTAGTCATTGCTCCATATCTTTGTATTCAGGGGTTTCAATCAGTTCAATGACAAGTATATAAAATTATACATCTTGGCATGCAGACTATTTCAACAATTTTGATCTGAATGAATGGGTTAATCTCAGTGGCTCAATGAATTCCTGTATTCAACGAGAAAGTGAAAGGTCCCATGTTCATCAGATTTCTGCTCAGTCAGTAGCTGCAGACCTCCAAAATATGATCCAACCATTAGATTAACTAAACAGCCGTGCATAGAGAGCTTCAAGGAATAGGTTTCCATGACTAAGCAGCTGCTGCCAAGCAGTAATTACCAAGTGTAATTCAAAATGTTTAATGCAGAAGAGAGGCGTGAATCACACTGCTCTGGACATTAGAGGAGTGTAACCTTGTAGAAGCAAAGTATGGACCAACACTACATTATGCTTTTGCAATAAAGTTCATGGTGTATGTAAAACCAAAATATCCAATCATTTTGGCAATATATTGTATAATCACCTCTGTGGTCATGACTTCATAGGATGTGTGGTCAGTAGAGGCTTGGAGCATCACCTCCTCAGTATCATTCATTCTGTCAGACATGGTGATTGCAGCTTTAAATGTGCTTCTTTGACAGGAAATGGAGAAATTGACCAGGATAAAGATTTAACAAAAATTGGATTAAATCTTGTCTATCTGTCTACCAGAGACCAACCAAAGTTCAAGCAGCGCAGCAGTTCAGAAGACTAAAGACTTCTACCATTCCTGCTTAGACACCAGATCTCTGGAAGCTGCAGGGGCAGAGCCATTTCTCAGACTCATCCAGAAGGTATGAACATGGTGTGTCTTTTAAAACGCGTTTCAAGACAGTTTATTATGTAACTGATAGGTTCTTTGCAGTGGTGGTTGCATCCTTGTTTCAGTCGTTAAGCACGAAAAAATCTGAGAGAAATGTCACCACAAAATCAGATTGTCAAACCAACCTTTTATATTAGGAAATTTTATAATTTTCTCATATTGTACGATATTTCACAACATGAGGAAACAAAGCTTATCAATTATTCCCCGCATCATAGACTTCAGATCTAAAATCTCAGCCAACCCACTTAGTCAATCCAATTATACGACTGTGTTTATTATCCTCTTCTTCCTTTTGTCAAATTTCTCTCTGTGTATCTGTATACAGTTGGGAGGCTGGGCTGTGTCTGGACAGTGGAATAGGACTGATTTCAACTACACCCTCGGTTTGTTAATGAGAGAATATGGGACGTTCCCATTCTTCAACCTCTATGTAGGCAAAGACCCGAATGAAGCTGCCAGCAACAGGACAAAGAGATACATTCAGGCCAGTGTCTTAATTATCTGATATTTATAACCCAAATGTTTTAGAGTGCAGCAAGTTGACACTTCTGTTAGAGTAATTTTGGAGTTGGTGTAAACAAAGTGAGAATGATGTTATTGTCTTAACTCGAGCATTCATCCTCTTATTAACAGATTGATCAGCCGGATCTATTGATCCCAATTGAGTGGAACAACATAACGCAAAAGTCAAGAGCTAAAACTGAGGTTGGTCATTCATGTCCTAATTCCTGCAGTAGATATTTCCCAGATTAAAGTTGATGTTCAATCTAACAGAGTATATTTGAATGCAGACTTTACGTCCCTTCCTGGCATCATGTCAGAGCTACCTGGCTTTCCTGGGATCCCCGCCGTCCATGAGGATGCTCCACGTTGGCACGTTCATCTCTCTGTCCTCAGAGCTCGCTGTCGCCGCTTCGCCTCTGCAGTACCGCCTGTCAAAGGGACAGCTTTATCAGCGAATGACAATAAAAGATCTACAGGTACAAGTTCGGTCTGCTCTGTCCGTGTTTCATTGTTTCAAACATTTAATGATTCTATTAAACACAGAGAAAGTCCACAATTAGTTAAACAGATTAACTACTGTTTTAATTCAAGACTGACCAGGAAATAATTTTCAAAGCTTTATGACTTAAACTTATTCTTATTATACATCCTTTGACGTATTTTTACAGGCATTCAGGCAGGACAACATCTGAGCTCAGCACACCACATGTTGGAGATCCATGATAACATTTGCATTGGATACATTTTTAAGGTTAATTTAAGGAGTCATGAAGGATATTTTAAAAGGATTTGGTGGAAGCAGTTGATATATGTGTGTAAGGTCAGGTGTGAACAGATAATACAAGTAAACAACATAACTACAACACTTTACCAAATATATTTTTTTTTCAATATAAAACTTAACCTTTACTTACAGTAAGTAATGTTCATATATTACCACAGGGTAAAGTACTTTGAGTAACATCTTGTTTACTTTTTCTTCTTGATCTACAAATGCCACCATAGGCTCAGCAGAGAGGGGAAAAAATCCACCTTAAAACTTTTAAACCAATACCAGTGGTACCAATGTCTTCTTTCTCTGGAAACATAATTTTACAGATGAAAATAAATATTCTTCCACAGAGCCAGGCCCCTGCTATTGACTGGTTGGGCTGTCTGCAGGCTGCTTTCCATCCTCTGTCCCTGACAGAAGACGATCATGTCCTCCTACACAACTTACCTTACATCATTCAAATGTCCCGCATCATCAACAAATGGTTGCATAAACCTGAAATGAGTAACAGGTAATATTAAGTTATTAAAACAGGATCTTACTATCTCAGAGTGGTTTTTTTAATCTTTTCTTGCCACTTTGTTGGGCGAAGCGGTACTCTTCACACCTTTATGGTCCTGAATCTGTTGCACACCCTGATGCCTGCCATGGATTCAAGATTCTCAGAAACAGCAAAGAATTTTTCTTTGGCATTGGGGAACATTGAAGAGGTCAGTCAGCATGACTTGATCCAAAACAAAAGCAGAAGTCTGAATGGATTAATTGAGTCATGTGTTGGGACTTTTTACCAGGAAGTCCCTCGCTGGAAACACTGCGTACTGGAGACTGAAAGAGGATTTGATTCAGTTCTCACACATCTTCTCAGTGAGACGACTGCACGTCGAGAGGTGAAGTGACACCATAACACAAACTGAAATGATTAAATGATTTAAATCTCATCTAACACAGTTTGCATTCCCCCCAATAACAGACAGAAGAAATTATTGAAAACGTCTTTTTTGCCTTCATTTCCAAAGTGACGGATCTCAGGTGGAAAGATCAAAAGTCTTTCCAGCGTTTCATTGACAAGGTGAAAAGGAAATAGGAATTTCTAGATTTGAATTAGTCTGCATTTTGTTTACAGTTTTAAAAATATTGGAGCTTTTCTTTCTCCAGGTTTACTCCTCACCTCCAAGACTATTGTCCTCAAAGGAGATTTCTGATGAAGATGATCTTGACCTATTATTCTCTGAGGTATAAAACAGAATTTAAAAAAAACTCTAATTCTTTATCATTTATTTCTAAGTAACCAGTTGTTGTTATCTGTGCCTATGGTGTATCACATAAAATCCCTCCAAAATTCAATGGGTTTGGTTGTGGTTGTAATCTTTCAAAATAGAAAAAGGTTTGAGGGTTATGCATACCTGAACATGGCACTATGCATGACCATAGTAGCATGCTGTGCAGTGTGTGTCCCTGAAGTATCAATAAAATGAAGAAGTTGACAATAAACAATTGAGAACTTCCCTCAGTGACCATTCTTGATTCAAAGGTTCAAGCTAATGCTTAAACAAAAAAATACCCCTTTGAAAATGATCATACATGGGGCAGACCATTGGAAAAAACATCCAATGCCGAAGTAAAAAAAATCACAAAATCTAAACGGCTATTGCTGAAAGGGGCTATTAAAATTGCTCTTGTCTGGCAAGAGCAATTTTTTATTATTTTTTTACTGCTAACAGACAAAGAAAATAACCTCTGATCCAGTAACGTCAATGATTTCAGGTGACAGTCAGCTCCAGTGGCTTCTTTACCAACTACCTTCAGCTACTTTCCCTTTGGCAAAAGAGACTCAGTAAACTCTTGGCTGCACAGACTGAGGATGCTGACATGTAAGTTTCTCCTTTACCATGTTTAACTATTAAATTCTGGATAAACTCTTAAACATGCAATAATCCTTTCATATTTATTTCAGTCTGTCTGTCGCTCCCTCTCTGGTGAGTAATGGGCTTCTCTTCCCAATGGGAATGTTCGTCCCTCCTCTTTTCCACCCCACCTATCCAAAGTAAGTTGTGTCCAAGGAAAAACATTGCTGAATGTATTATTCACTGATTTGATCACAACAACTCACTACTTTTCTTGTGAATAGGGCCATGAATTATGGTGCAGTGGGTTTCCTTGTTGCTAAAGATATCTTTCATCTGTTTCTGCCTGAGAGTAAGGAAAGTTTACATCTCTGCTTTGATTCGTGTTTTTGACGTTTGGTCTTGCATTACTACACATTCAGATTTTGATTGCAAGTGTGTCGGAAAGAGTAGGAGCTTCTTAAAGAGACAGAGGCCAGTTTCAAAGCATCAAATTAGATAATTAGTTGGTTTGACTTTATTGAACGTAATGTAAAAAAAAATTCAAAAGTTTAAAAAAATATATGTTTGCTAGAACATTTCCATAACAACTGAAGGTAACATAGTTACTTGATTGTGCTACAAAATGTAACCATGTACCTGGAAAATAAACAATATTCCCACTTTAAAAGGATTCAAGTCAGCAGATTGAGCTATTCTTGTAGCTTAATGTTTTTATTTCTGAAGCTACAGATCAGAGTTTTCTTGGCTGTCTTTGGGATTTTTATCTTGCTTAAGAATCCAATCCTCAGTTTATCTGTAGACTGTTATGAAGAGCGGCTCTGAAGATTTCCTGACTCTAAATTTCAGAAGGGACTTTGGAGTGATGTGCAGTACCATCCCTCCTCTGAACATGGTGTGCAGAATATCTGCATGTTTTCTTTCAATGGGGTTTTACCTGGTTAAATATAGGAAATGACTTAACCCGTTTAATCCCACCAGCAACTATTGTTGCCATTCTAACTTTAGAAGCTCTAAAAGATTTGTTTTGACTTTTGGCAGCTAACTGAAGTTTTAAAATAAAATAATAGGGTGTCTACTCTAACCAATGTCAATTTCATGTAGCTAGTGTGAAAGGTCACATGACCAGACCTCTTTACTTCCTGCTTGTAACGCTGGAGGTAAATGTCAGTCACAAATCTGTACAAGAGGAAGTCAGTAAAATACATAAATAAACAAATATTTTGAACATATGTTCTTTGAAGTGTCTTCTACTGATATATAAAGAAAATTGTATCCCTTCATTCATCTTTTGATCATAAGAGGAGTGAATGTAAGCCTGGCAACAATTGTTGCCGCTAGCATAATACATAGACAGCAGTATGCTATGTATCCATAGCTTTGCTGTTTATTCTATATACCTTGCTGTTCCCACACAGTTTAAAACTATAAGATGTTTTAGATCTTCTGGACCTGAAGGAACCTCAAAATGATGTCATCTACATCACTGTAATAGTCTGGTTTGATAATAGTCTAATTGATTGTTGATATTAAACTATGATGTCTGTCTGTTGTGTTGCAGTTCATTCTCACAACACGACTATGCGTGCTGTGGGAGAATGTGTGTGGACTCACTACCTCAAAGCTACTGAGAAAGCAGGACAAGTTCGGGCGACAATTCTGTCTATGGCGCGGCAGGAGGAGGTGTGGTTGCAATACTCTGCACTGCAGGTGGCGCTGCAGGTAAGGAAGCATATTAAAGCTACAGAGTTTTGTGTGAAGCACTTTAGGTCTATCCTTTCACATTTTTTCCTCTTTCCTCAGGCCTATCATCAGAGTCTTAGCCAGAATCCTGCAGACACCTCGGTTTCAGGGTTGCATCACACGCAGCTGTTTTTCAGATCTTTCTCTCAGGTAACTTTCTTGGCCTTTCCTCATCCTAACCACCAACACAACGGTGTGGTTGGCATCCAGGTATAGATGGATGGAGAAACAGAGAGAAAGAAGGAAGTAAGGAAAGAAAGAGAAAGGAAGAAGGAAAGCAGGAAAAAAAGCTAAAGAGTGAAGGAAAGGAGGAAAGAGAGAGAGAACAAAGGAGACCAGGAAAGAATGGAAGAAAGAGAAGGGAAGAATGAAAGAAAGCAGGAAAAAAGAGATTGAGAGAAAGAAGGAAAGAATGAGCAAAAGAAACAGAGTGGAGGGAAGGAAATCAAGAAAGAGAGAAGGAATGTAGGAAAAGAGGGAAAGAATGAAGGAATAGAGAGAAACAGGAAAGAAGGAGACACAGGGGGAATGAATGAATGAATGAATCTCTCCATTAGCAGCTTGACTTACCTGCTGTTTTATCTATATTTCTGAGCCACTAACTGTAATGATTTATTGGCCTGCAGGTCAGCTGTGACACTGACCCAGACGGTGAGTCCATGCCTCTGGACGCCTCCTTCTTGATCCCGGTCATGTGTGCCGAGTCTGGTCTGTGTCCAACAAGCCCACAGTGCTCAATTAAAGCTCAGCAGGACAAATCACAAGCATGCTGACCACAGTCTAACCATGAGCTGGACTTCAACCCCAGAAATATTCTGAGTTCAGGAATATTCACATTATTAAAACTTTTATAATATATATTAATATATATGTGCTCTTTTATTAGCCCTGGTTGTTTTTCTAATATGATGCAAATTGCATTACTTGCACAATCGGGATTGGTTTAGATAAATAACATTAGATTTTTTTTTTTGTTAATATCACTTTTATTCAGTGGTGAGAGTTTTAACAAAGGAAGTATTAGCTACCTGTTTTATATAAACTGTCTGCTGTTAATAATATCACTCTCAGAGGAAGAATTTGTTTATTGCATTTTATCCAGGCATATCTCACAAAAACACAAATTATGACAATTTTGCTTCTTTGGGCCTCTAACTTAAATGCAAATAAATCTATTAATACTGATGGAAGTAGTTTATCTGTGAAGATTTAAAATAATCAGGAATTTTGTAACAACACAAAGAATGTTCATTCAAATCAATAAAAATTGGTTCTGGACTCTATCTGCTCTGATTAGAGAGATATTCTCCAAGAGTTTGTGCAAAACAGAAAATAAGGTTCAAGTGCTCTGTTATGACATTTTTAAAAAACAAAAAGGATACATAGAGACAGTGAAGCCACTAAATTTTCGCAAAGATGCATTTGAAAGCATTGTTTCGAAGTTCAAAGTTAAAGGAACAGCGGCGTTGCTACTGAGACGCGGCAGAGAGAAGATATTAGTGGCTGCCATTTCTGGAAATGGGAACAAGTAGAATCAAATAAGACAAAAAAAAATTGCATCGGGTCATACTGGAGAAACCTATAAGTTTTCCAGACTTTAATGAATGAGTTTAAATATGTTTGAGTCACCAGAAATGATTAAAAGTTGCATTTTCATATTTAATTTGCAGACAACATGTAGAACATTGGTTCTGTTGGACTATTTAAATGGGTCTGTTTAGTTTGTTTATTGCAAAAAGCTACTAATTTGCATGATTTGCCAAAACATACAGTCTGCACTGACAAATTCAGGTGCTTCAGTTTATTATATTTGAACACAAACAAACTAAATGGTTCATGAACCTTTAAAACTAATTTGAAATAGCTCTGGCACATCTTAAGAGCTTAATCACAGCTGTTATTAGGTTGCTATGGGAACAGATTTGTTAAAAAAAAAAAACCATACAAAACAGTTGTTTGTTTTTAAATGCAACAAAGCATAATTTTGAAAAAACTCTGGCCATTTTAAATTATCTTCCGTGTTTTAGATTTCTTTCTGGGTTACAATGTCTGATTCTTTCATAAAATGAAGAAAAAAAACGGAGCAAAAAAAACTTTGCAGGGAGGTGTCAAGGAAAATGCTTCCATCAGCTTTAGAACAAATGAGAAGAAACTATTAGGAGTGTCAAAACAGCAGAATAATCCCTCAAAAAACCCAGCCGGAAGAGGCCTTGGAAAAGCTGGAGCCAAACGTCTGGGTCGACTTCTGAAACGAGTCGTTCTTCCTCGGGAGGAACCGGCAGCCATAGCTGCACTTCCAAGTAAGTCAAATCTAAGGAAACTTTCAGGTTAATTGCTGAATTGTTGAATTTATTGTCACTATGCAAATTTACAAAGAGATTAAAAGCCAAAATAGCCAACTCCAAAAACAATGCAAACAGTGTGAGATATAGCATATCTTAGACTGAAAGATTAGTAGCTTCAGCTCATCTGATTTCTTAAAGATTTAACCAATTACACAGCTTCCTGTTGAGTTTAAATCTTTATGTTCAGCTCCTTCCAGCTACATTTTAAACTACTTAGACTGTGAACATTTTGCATTTCTTAAACTTGGCATCCCCTGATTTTATCATTTGACTCCTAAATGGATTATATTTTCCACATCTTCCAGTTTATTTAACAATACAAAATAAAATTTAAGAGCTAGAATTAAAACCTTCTCATGTTTCAGAGACTCCCGTTCGTCTTTTCAAACATCAGATTGAAAAGAAAGCTGATAATGCACCTGCGGCAAAGTCCTCGAAGCACCAGGTTTCCAAGCTCATCCTCAATGTGGTCTCCCAGTGCAAACATAAAGGTGGCATCTCCATGGATGAGCTAAAGGAGACACTGGCCGCTGAAGGCTATGATGTTGCAAAGAACAATCGGCAAGTTAAGGTGGTGACGGAGCAGCTGGTCAACAACAAGACACTGGTGCGAACTACAAGAAACACCTCACTGAGACTCAACAATAAGGTAAAAACTGAATCTGCTCCTTTCACTGAGTGACATTTCACTTCTGCATCCAGATTATTTTTCACAGGATGTTCGGATGTTAACTTAAAATTTTAGTAACTGTTTGGTCAAATATCAAATCAGCTTTACTGTATACATTTTTATCCCTTTAAAAACAGAAAGTAAAAGTAAAGAGTGCAAAGACGAACAAAGTAACATCTCAGAAGGCCTCACAAGAGTTGGGGAAGAAGACTCCAACCCAAAAACACCCTGAAGAAGAGATAAAAGCACAGAAAAATAACAAAAATCTGGCCAAAGCAAAAGCCAAAGTACAAAAATTGCAAAGAAATATTGACAGAGCAGCACCAAAGTCCAAGAAACAAAGAAAGCAGTCACCCAAACCCAAAAGAAAACCCCAAAAACAAGCCAGACCTCAACTCAGAAAGAGACCTCAACTCAGAAAGAGACCTCAACTCAGAAAGAGACCTCAACCCAGAAAGAGACCTCAACTCAGAAAGAGACCTCAACTCAGAAAGGACCGATCCATGCGAGCTCAAACGCCACCAGCAAAGACTAAAAAGACACATAGGCATAAACCAAAACAGGTCAAATCTTCTAGGAGAAAGCAATCACAAAGACGGAAACTTCCTAAAAGAAGTTCAAAGCGGCAGAAAAAGCATCACAAGTGTTACAGGAGAAGCTAGAAGCACTAAAATTGGCAATAAACTTAAGTATTTTTATCAATCTGACCATTCTTTGTTGCTTTAACTGTGTTGAATAAAAACTTTTCATCCATTTAATTATTTTCCATTAATTGCTGATATAAAGATGTTATAACTGCTTTGTTTCGGATTGTAATAAAAAGAAAAGAAACACCCTTTCCTAAAATACATTTTAATTTAAACTTGTGACACATCTTGGTACAAAAGAAGGTTTTATCAAAGGATAATTTATTAGGTACAGAAGTAACCATAAGGTCCAATAAAAATCATATTCATGGAGGAAAAACACATACTCATAGTTCATTCTTTTACAGCCACGTTAGTATCAATTATGAGTTTAACAAGCAGCACTGAAACGCACCATCCAGGCTCGTTTCCTTGTGTGCCGGCAGGAAACGTTTGAAATTTACAATGGAGATGCGGGAACACTGAACTGAACAGAGGAGAAATCATAGCCACTTTAAACTAGAAAACAAAACTTTTGTTTTGTTTAGAAAACAAAACTTTTGTTTTGTTTTCTCAAACAATCATCTCATTACAATGAAAATATGTTTCTTGTTATCTGGAAACAATGTAAAAATGATCCCATTATGTTGACATAATGATTTTTGTTTTCACGTTTCTCATCTTGAGAAAACAAAACAGAAATAATATTTATGTGGGAGCGGGCGCTCTCTCCTTCTTATAGTTGTTCCTGTGGCAACGTTCAGCATTTGTTCCAGTAAATCTGGTTCATTGTAATCAGAACCATGTAATTACAGTTGTTTCCGTTCAGCAGTTTATTGTAATCCGTTTGTCACAGGACGCCCCACACCTCCTCAAAGGCGGAGCATATTTTGGCACAGGTCAGAGCTGCAGAGAGGGGGTAATTACTTATAGAGACTGTCTGCTCGGTGTAATCCACATTCACCTGAGGGGAAAAAAAAAAACCAACACTGGTTATATTGAGAAATTATTTGAAACCATGAAACAAGAACTATCTGTATCATCTCCTCACCGAACCATGAGCAAACGCTCCGATCACCACTGCTGCAGGGCCCTCTGGCACCACGGTCCGAGCATTAACGGCCTCCCCAGCGGAGAAGGACATGCCGATGCGGGGGCAGCCGGGGGGCAGGTGGTCAGACACTGGATTTTTAATCATCTTCAGCAGCTTTTGAGGCCCGTCAGCGGCTCTGACGCTCAGTTTGTGCAGCAGCTGAACTTTGGTGTTAGAGAGAGAAGAAATAGTCAGAGATGGAGAGAAAACCTGGCTATGCATAAAAATGACATTGCAAAAGTCGTTTTCCCTCTTCAACTGTTCAACACTTTGTTACATTATGACTACGACCTTTAGTGTACCGTAATTTCCGGACTATAAGCCGCGGATTTTGTCACACACTTTCAACCCTGCAGCTTATACAATGACGGAGCTTATTTATGCATTTTTTCTAATGGCCTCCAGGGGCGCTCGAGCAGAAAAGGTAAGAGTGAGACAGGTGGAATATATGTGTCGAGGAAGACTCAAGTTTAATATAACTTAACACGTCTCAGTGCACAGGAGGAAGATGAAGACGGCTCTCAGTGACTTTTACAGGTATGTGTTTTTAACCAGCCCTGTTAGTGATGTGTTACTGCCGTATTGCTGCTGTGTTACTGCCGCGTCACAGGCACTGTTTGGAAAGAAAAGCTAAGGTATATTATGAAAACTTTGAAAACTCTTTCTGTATACCGTCTGTATGTAGGCACATGCGGCTTATAGACAGGTGTGGCTTATGTATGTACAAAATGGTTTTTCCTTTAAAATGTGCTGGGTGCGGCTTATAGTCAGGTGCGCTCTATAGTCCGGAAATTACGGTACTTAGGTTGGATTAGACAAAACTTTATTATTAATCCCTCATGAAAGTTCCTCTGTGAAATTCAGTTTCCAGCAACAGCTTTATGTAATTGGCCAATACAAAGAAGTGAACAACTGTGAGGTGGAAGGGAATCGATAGACAGTGATTCATGTCACAAATCTCACAGCCACTGAAAAGTGGCACAAAGGTTTTTATTAAAAGAGAACCTTAAGAAGCTCCATATGCAGTTTGCCAAACACCATCTAACGAACACAGTTAATATAAGAAATCTCAATGTAAAAGCAGATTAAGGGGAGTAAATACTTTTGCAAGCCACTGTAGACAACAAAAAAGAAACAATACCCATTAAACCACAGAAGCGGGTGAAAGTTCTGGGGATGCGAGTCTGTGGGTTGATCTCTATTAGGGCGTTTTTCTCGGTGTGGATGTAAACCTGCAAAAGGCCCGCCCTGTTCAGCGGACTGTCCATCAGCATAAGCAGACACTGAAATGAAGGGACAGATTGTTTTCAGGAACCTTAATCAGGCACATACTGTAAGAAAAGTAAAAATACAAAACCACTCAAAAAAAAAAAAAAAACAACCAAATCAAGGATTATAATAAAAAGTAGTAATTTCACATATCTGAGAGTAAGTGGAAAAAGCATTGGACTTAATTCTATTCATAATAATTTAGAATAAATGAACATGTAAAAAGCTTCTCAGGTTGATGTAAGGTTTGTGTTTACCTGATGTGTGATGTCTGGTCTTATGTGTCCCGGATCTCTTCCACTTTTGATGATCATGTTTTTGTGCTGATCGCAGTTTAACAACTCAAATGTTTTACCAACCTGTAAGACACAAACCAAACAGCAACAAGCATGGATCAGAATGAAATCCTCTCAGCGTCAGCTGGTCACAGATGTTGGTTGTGTTTATTCTCTAACCTTCACAGTTTCTAACGATGCTCCCTCCAGAATAACAATGAGCCTTCTTTCAGCCATTCGATCATGGAGGCTGATTTTGCCTGTTTTTGCTGCTTTTGGTTCATATTCATCCAAATGTTCCAGACCACGCTTCTTTCCAGAGGCCATGACTCCGTTTGTTAGTCGCAGAAAGATGACGTCAGTAAAGAAAACGCATTGAGGTCTTTTTTTAAATTATACAGTAACCACGTAAAGTAATGCATTTACATAAGCTAATCTGTTTCTTTTTACATAAATGATGATTGAGAGCATTTACCATTCAGTTTAAATAAAACCAAAATATTTTAATGCCGCGCGAGATTAGTACGTCATTTTCGTGCGCCGGATATTGTCCAGCAACGTGTTGAAGGAAATTTCACGTGTGGAAACCTGAAAGTCTGAAGTCAAAAAGCATCGATTAGTGGGTGAGTATTTGAGTATTATGTAATTAAGCTCGTCTGTGAAGCCAAAAAAACAACAACAAGGTTTTCGTAACTGAAACATTTTAAATTGCCAACTGGGTTCGCTTTTATTTTATAAAAGGCTCATTATTTTATAACCAGATTCGTTTGTCCCTGTGCAGCTTAGTGCTAACTCGTTCGTCAGATTATTGTACAGCTTCATTGTTGTATATCTTTTAAGAAACAAAACAATCGAGTAAGTAACGCAGGTTTTTACTACCTATATCTACATACGACCTTTTGCCTAACCCTTTTACATATATGCTCCCATGTCTGCCATGTATTATCTTCAGTCGCTGATTGTCTTGTTTCCATAAGCCATGTTTCTGAACCTATTATTTTAAACAGGCTTTTTGGCACTTTTGTTAGTAAAGTTTGCCTTCAGTTTAAGCTGGCCAGGGTGGGGTAGGTTAGTAATTAAGTATTATTTATTTATTTTTATTTTAAATCCAACAGTTCTCATACTTACACTTCCCTCTGTAATATTAATAGTTTATAAATCTTAGAAATCACAGATTTTACTAAACATACAGTTGCAGACTATATTTACTTGGGTTGTAATATTTTTATTACTGAAGGATTTGTACTACCAATTGTTTTTTTGTTTAACAACAACCTCTGCATATGTACATTACTTCTTCACCATGAAAGCATCTTATTTGCCACAATTATTTTTGAAGGATTTTCATAAATTAAATAGTGTCCACTGTACTGTCAGGAAACTCAATAGGACTATTATTTATTTCCATGTTTTTATTGGTCAAAGCTAATTAGAGCCACTGTAGAGGGTGTATAGAGGAGCTTGTGGCTCCAGAGCTGAGGGTTACGTTGTAAAGACTCGGTATGATAATGTTAATAATGTTCACTAATTTGTTGTTAGGGCAAGGAGTGGTAGTAGTGATTTAATTTTCTCTGCTTCTTCATTTTGAGGTTGTAGCTGAGAGTTGGAGTCATGGGTCGGAAGCTTGATCCCACCAACAAGGTGAAGAGGGGGCCGGGTAAGAAAGCCAGAAAGCAGCAGGGAGCAGAGGTTGAGTTGGCCAACTTCATAGATACAGAAGGTAAGTATCTTTTTTCTGATCCTTAATGAAAACAAAAGCACAGACTGTTTGCTTCTTTTACTGCCGGTTGTGTATAACATTGTATTGTCTTTGCAGAAGATGCTGGACCAAAACGTTTGTCAAGTAGAGCCAGAAAAAGGTAACATGGGGACTGCTTAGTCAGCTTTAAATACAGCCACAGGGTTTGCAAGGTGTTTAGTAACGTTTGCAATTTTTCAGAGCTGCTAAGAGAGTTGAGAACCTGAAAAAGCCAGAAGATGCTGCTGAGAAACAACCAAAAACAGGTGAGCGCATCAATCTGAACCATTGTCCATGACATGTTTTAAAAATGACAATAAACCTGTCACCATAAACAACATTTTAAATGTGCCTTTGGATTAGTTGTACACAAAGTAAAGCGTTTTTGGTTTCATTTCCACGTTAATGTACTTTCCACTGTGTTTTCACTTCTCATCCACCTGGAAACGCTATTATTATTGTTAAAAAAAATAACATTTTGTAATAGTTTCTTGCTCACATCTGTTTATTCTTTACTGTCATAAATTTTTTTCAGCTTTATTTTAAGGTTTATTGGAAAGAGTCATGGATGTGACAGATGTCAAACTGTCAGGAGCAAAAATAAATGCTTTTCAATACATTTTGTGTTGAAATTGTCATATTGGATGTCAAACTTTGCCTGGTGACCTACAACCTTCCCAGTGTTCAATCTTCTGATTTCAGTTGGTGATCTCAAAAAATTTGATTTCTGAGTACAAACACAAAGCAACAAATAATACAAACATTTTAAGGAAAATCAACCTGAGTGTGGCTGAAGCAATGCTAGGCTAAAGATAAAAATAAAACCACTTTTCCCACTCACATTTTATATATTTGACATCCAAGCAACACAACTCTGATTTATTAATTTTTAGCATTATCGCTACCTGTCAGCTGTGCTTAGATACAATCATACATACTTAGTTGAAAGATTAAAAATGACAAATATCTGTTTTGATTAAAAAACAACTACAGAGTGGGGTAGTTATTTCCTACTTTACACATAAGAATGAGGTTATTTTTAAAACAAGAATATTTTTATGCTTGCTTAGAATAATGAAGGAATTCTTTGATCAAAAAATAATCCTAGAATCTTGTTCACTGCAAAATTTTTAAAAAATGTTTTCTGTATTTGAACATTTATAGAAGTTGTTTTTCTATGTTTCTTAAAGGCTCTCTCCATCTGTCTGTAACTTTAATTGAAAATATGTGCTTATTATTTCTGTCCAAAGGATACAGTGATGACAACAGTAAATGGTTGAAACCTACAAAGAGGAAGCGCAAAATGGATGAACCTGAAAGTGAGGATGACAGCGAGGAGATGTGGGAAGATGAGGAAGAGGAAGAGCAGGTGCTTCTGCCGAAGAAGGGAGGAAAAGAACAAGAAAAGAAAAGTACAGATTTGGGATTGAAAAACCTGGAAGAAGAAGAAAATGATGATGATGAAGATGAAGAAATGGTTGACGACTATGGTGCAGAAGATGATGGCAGTGGACAGGAAAAGGAGGAAGATGAAGAGGAGGACAGTGATGGAGATGATGTATGTTATCTGATTTATCTCTCTTTTTTTAATTTATTTAAAAGTTGGCATATAAAAAGCTTTAATGTAGCCAGTCCACTATGATAGATATTAACCTTTCTGCAGTGTTTGAATGGCACTTTAAGTTTACTCATTCTTTTTGTTAACGTAGGACTTTTTCATTTCCATCTGAAATGCTTCTTTTTAGCTTTTCTGGAAGATTGTGAAAGTCTGCAGGTTTTCTTTTGTTTCCTTTCAGAAGTTTGTCAAACTTCACAGTTGAAAGTTAAATTAGTCCTCAGGCCATTCGATCAGAAGTCTAACTCTGCTCAGGAATGATTAGATTTTATAATTGTGGCAAAATATTGAATTAACTTAATTTGTTGATTTGATCCACTTCAGCTTCTTCCAATCGAACGTGCTGCCAAAAAAGAGAAAAAACTGAAGGAATCCATGGGTCTAAGCAGTGATGATGATGAAGAGGAGGAAGAGGATGATGATGACGATGGTGATGAAAAGCATAAATCAGATTCTGACATGGATGAAGACGAAACAATCCAAACTAACGCAGATGATTTTGATACCTTCCGACTTCCCTCTGCTGAGGAGAGTGAGAAAGAGGGTGAGTCTGTCGTTAAAATCTGACAGCAAATCATCCGGAAATGTTCTGCAAATGGCCAAACCTTCAAATCTCACCTGTGTTTTCAGGTGCCCTGTCTCTGGACCTGAAGGCAGTCCATCAGAGAATAAAGGACAACATTGATGTCCTCTGTAATTTCTCAGAAAAAAGGGAGGAGGGGAAAGCCAGAGTGGATTACCTCTCTCTTCTGAAGAAAGACCTTTGTACTTATTATAGCTACAACGAATTCCTCATTGAGAAATTAATGGACCTCTTTCCTCTGTCAGAGGTCGGTTTGTTTGTTTTGCGTCCACAAATCTATAATTCACTGAAAGGTTATGGGTGGCAGCTTGAAAAAAAAGTAATTTTTGTTGCTTTGGCAGTTTGTTGACTTCCTGGAAGCCAATGAAATTCAGAGACCGGTCACAATTCGAACCAACACGCTGAAAACAAGGAGGCGGGACCTTGCGCAGGTAACTATTCTGGACTCTTTAGAGTATGACAGTGCCAATATCAATCTTTTTATATCTTTTATATCAGTGCATTCCCAGTATGAATACTTTTGTAAACCAAAAGATTTTTTTTTTTTTTTTAAATCTGGGCAGCTTTTCAGATTTAATTTATTTACACACATCTGCTGAAGACAGACTTTGATTATAGTTGTGACACATTTTGGAAAAGACAAAGAGTTAAACAAAAATCTGAAGCTATTTTGGTAATGTATGCAATACATCAGGCACTGGTGTGTTTTTTAATTCAATTTGAAATAAATGACATAACTTTAACTTGGATCATTTTGCATTTGTCCTTGTTTAGGCTCTGATCAACAGAGGAGTAAACCTGGACCCACTGGGGAAATGGTCTAAAGTGGGTTTGGTCATCTATGACTCCTCAGTACCTATCGGTACGTTTCTCTTCAACATGTTAACTCTAATTTTAGCCTGATTTTTTTTCAGAGAAGCATATTTCAGCTGCCAGAGTTTTGATGTCATGCTTTGTTTGAATCCAGGTGCGACCCCGGAGTATCTGGCCGGTCATTACATGCTGCAGGGAGCCTCCAGCTTTCTTCCTGTTATGGCGCTCTCGCCACAGGAGGGGGAGCTGGTGCTGGACATGAGTTCGGCTCCTGGGGGAAAGACCTCCTATATGGGTAAGATATGTTACTTTTATGCCTGCAAATTATGTGTTGAGAGCTAAATTTTGAAGTGAATGTTCCTCCGTTTAGCTCAGCTGATGAGAAACACCGGAGTGATAGTAGCTAATGATGCTAATGCTGAAAGACTGAAGAGCGTGGTGGGAAACCTTCACCGCCTTGGGGTCACTAACTCTGTGGTCAGCAATTACGATGGCAGGCAGTTCCCAAAGGTAACTTCATTTCAGATGTTCATTTGCAAGACATAAATAAAAACCATTTATTTATTGGTTTAAATAAATGTCACGACTGTATCGTTTATAGTTTACTGAACTATGGAGATTTTTGCCGCAGGTAATGGGAGGGTTTGACAGAGTGCTGCTTGATGCACCATGCTCAGGCACAGGAGTTATTGCAAAAGATCCAGCTGTAAAGACCAGTAAGGTGAAACATCACAGCTTGTCTCTGCCCATTGATCTACAGATATCCTCTTAGTTAAAATTTCATTGTGCATTAAAACATCTTCCCTCCAATCTTGTTTTTTGATTAGGATGAGCCGGATATTCTGCGCTCTGCTCATTTGCAAAAAGAACTGCTTCTATCAGCTATCGACTCCGTGAATGCAACGTCATCTACTGGAGGATATCTGGTCTACTGCACATGCTCGATAATGGTATGTACCACAAAATGAGGTGTAATCAGGTCTGCAGTGAAGCTGATGCCTGAATTATTATTATTAAAAACATTGCAATCTATTCACCTTAACATAATCTGAACAATTATATGAAATCAACAATTTATGGAGCAAAAACACAAAATCTTACTAAGTAGTTTTAGTCTAGTTTCTAGTTCCAATAGCTTTGTTTTGGCTTATTTCAAAAGTACTTAATTACAAGTAACTTTTCAGAAAGATATAGAAGCCTGTTTAAAGTAAATAATTCATTTAATAATGATAAAAGAATCCCTATATTATGCTCATTTCATTTGTGTGGATGTTTGTCTTGATTTAAACTTTGATAGTAACAACATCTGTCTCCAACCAGGTGGAGGAGAATGAGTGGGTGGTGGACTACGCTTTGAAGAAAAGGAATGTTAAACTAGTCCCAACCGGACTTGATTTTGGGAAGGAAGGCTTCACCAGGTAATGAAAGTTAACCAATCCGTTTCCACAGAGCCTAGCCATTTACTGACTGATAAATACTGTGATCATTAAATAGAAAAACATTTTATGTCCTCCGTAGTTTCAAGAAATTTAGATTCCATCCCTCCCTGCAACTCACCCGCCGTTTTTACCCACATTCCCACAACATGGATGGATTTTTTGTGGCCAAATTTAAGAAGTTCTCTAATGTAGTCCCATCAGCTTCAGTTGGGAAAGGTAACTCTCTCTCAAATTTGAGTCCAGATGGAAATGTTTTCTCTGTTTAATGTTATGATTGCATAACTTTTTGTGTTGGTAATTACAGAAGACGAGACAACAGAAGCTTCTGAGGCAACAGAAGCTACAGATTCTCCAAAAGATAAACCGTCCAATAGCAAAGCAGCTAATGACACTGCACCAGCAAAGACGGATGGTGTAAAGCAAAATGCCAAAACTAATGGAGCAGCAGTTAAAAAACCAGCAAACATCAAGAAAAAAGGACAACAGGGCTCTCAGACTGGACCAAAGAAGGCAAAGATTGCCAAAATGGATGGAGAGACTGTGAAGGGAGCCCAGGCAAAGAACCCTGCAAAGAAGACTCCTGTCCAGACAACTGCATCAAAAACTGTCAAAAAAGATGAAAGTAGATTTGAGAAAAAGCAAACCAAAAAGGGGAAATCACCCTTGAAAATGAAGAACAGGATGGGAAAGAATAAATTCAAAAAGATGAAGCACAAGTTTCAAAAAAACAAATAATGTTTAACATGTGAGCAGTGAAACATTTCAGATGACAAAGAAACTTTGCAGAGTCCTATTAATTACCCGACTCCCTTTCTCTACATTTAAATATTCTTTGGGTCAATGTTATCTATTTCAGAGTAATATGTTAAGTATGGCTATATGCTGATAGATTTGATTTCTCTGTTTTTTTTTCTGTTTTATCTGATCTATAATGTAGGTTTGCTGCAGGTGAACATAATCTCCATGAAATAATAAATGTTTTAAGACTTCAAATGTTTTCAGTTGTCTGGTTTTAATCACTTTAATCTTCAAGAAAATACATTTCTTGTGGAGTAAGAAAACATTACTTAAAGAGAATATATGTAGGTTTATTTTGGAATATTTAAAATACACAATGTTCCAAATTATGCAAGTGATATTTTCTCAGATTTTCTTAAATGGTCAATGCAAATGATAGTATAATTTTCAAGTCATGAATTATTACAGTGTAAATCAAATTTTACTAAGCAAAGCTCATGAGAACAGCACTTTTTCAAAAATAAAAAGCGCAAAATGCACTGTTCCAAATTATCATGCACAGGAGATTTTCTAAACATTTTATGGATTATAAAGAACTGCAAACGGTCATTCTTTGAATGAGCAGCATTAAGTGGTCACATGTACTAAAATCAAAAGCTATTTCAATCAAAAACATCTTAACAGACTGAGTTACATGTTAACATAGGTGATATCACCTGCACAATTCTTGCATCCATTGAACTTGTGAGTTTGTGGATAGTTTCTGCTTGAATTTCTTTGCAGG
>CAEFZX010015296.1:0-33138 GCA_903066825.1 Alfaro cultratus
ATTCGTCTGCCTCGCGCTACCTGTGATGAGCCCCTGTGTTTCCGCTCAACAGTGCTGCCCTGGTTTTTGGACTGTTTGTTTCCTGGTTACCGCCATTAAATCCATCATTTTTACTGCTACCTGGGTCTCCTGCCTCTGCCTCACCACCACCACACCACCGCTTCATGACAATAGTTCTTATTTTTTAAAACATTTTTTAGGCTCTAGTGGCCTTTATTGTAACGTGGACAGAAAATAGGGTGAAGAGTCGATACCAACACATATGTTTATCATTTAAGTATAATAAATCATCAAACGTTTTACCCTTAGGTAAAGAAATTAGATTTTTTTCTTTGAATGATTTTGTTTAAACTAAGGACAGACTATAGTTAACATATATTGGTGTCTCCAAACTATTTTCCTTAATAACATTTTTACATGTCAAACAGAAACAACAGGGAATCAAAACAAATTGTATGCACTGATTTCTGAATAAATCAAACAAAATATGACCTGAGATCAAATTAAAAAAATTTTTTTTTTACTGTAAAGTTGAGAAACTACAATGCAATTATGCCATCCCCAACGAGATGCCGCCCTAGTTGGTTGCCGATGTCACCACTGAATGAGAGTAGGTTGTTAAAAAAAAGCTGTTTTTCCTTGGGGATCAATAAAGTATATTCTAGTACCTTGTTCTTTTTTTTGTCTTTGAGCATTTTGTGGTCAATGAATCTACAATTGATCAATTTGTGCAATCATCAAAAAGCATCTCCCAGTTAATATATATTTTCTCCTGAGTATAAAATGTTAACATAAAATGTGAAACGCACCACTGACTAAATGATTTATTTTTCTATGGAGTGCCTCCCTCCTTCGCTGATTGGTCTTTCTCCTGAAGCCATTGTGAGGCAGAACAGAAGCAAACAGAGAAAAATTGCAGAACAGCTGCTGCAGACACTTTACACGGTCCCATGGCTCGCCAGCGCCGTTTGTTTGACTGTGCAGCGCCATCAGCCAGCAGCCCGGTTAACAGTATTCCACACAGTCAGCCGTGTTTCTTGTATTAACAACGTTCCTCTAATTGCGTCCTCCCATGGAGCTAATTAATTTACCATTGTGCTGTGATCCTATAACATCTCGAGCCACCGAAAGTCATTTCTAAAGCAGGCGGGAGAGAATTTCATAAACGGCTGCTTGTGCATTTTAATGCACGGCGGAGAATAATGGCTCATGGTGATGAGTGTGCGTTCACCACAGAGATGAGAGTGAATGTCATTTTGCTGTGAGTCAAACAAATAAAGAGCAAGATTTCTTCGCCTTTCCTTTGTGTAAACCCACAGCTGTCAGTAGCAGAAAGAATAATGGAGGGTTCTGGATGGCAGCCAGAAAAGAAAGCTGATGAGGATTTAAACGGTGTCTGCAGATGAGCCTGTTTTGTTCAAAGAACTTTTCAATATCTAAACAAGATAATGTAACCTGAAATAATAAATTCATTTCTGTCTATATCTTGGTGTTTTTTGTTTTTTTTTCTTGTTTCTGCTCCTGTAGGGGTTCAGCCTGAAGGTGGTTCAGGTAGGAGCTGACGGTGTGCGGCGAGTCGACTGGCACGACCATGAAGCGATAAGGAGAGACGCGGCTCGGATCGGTAGGGCCAAACTCATTGCTGAATCTGTTCAGGCCACACAGACATTCACTGCTTTTCTATTTTTTCCCCGACTTCTTTCCTTAATTTCCTCCGATTGGATTTTCTACCGCATAACCAGCATGAATCAATATGACTTGTAGCGCCCTGAGTTCATAATTAAACACACTTAATCTTCTACAATAAGCATTGATTCTGCCCCTGGCGTTGAGTTAGAAACAAGTGAAAGGATTTAATTGGCTTTTGTGTAGTTTTGGGAGAAACTTTGGATGGAAAATTACCTGGACTTTTGAAGGAAAAGGTCTAAGACTAAAAGATCGCACAGTGCTTCCTTTCAATAAGTCAGTACTCAGGAATTTGTTTGACAAAAGGCAGAAGTAGAAAAACTAGCCGATTCTTCTAGGGGAAAGTTGTTCATGTTTTTGATATTTTCCAGCTTGAATACATCCAATTTGAAAAAAAAAAAAAAAGTGTAATCCGCAGGCTCCTACAGAGATGTGAAAATAGCTGGGGAGAAAATTCAAACATTTTAATGTTATGTTAAAACAGGGGAACGTCTAAAACTCAAGAGATGCAGACATTGAACAAAAAATTAGAGTATCCTGTAATTCCTGCCAAATTCTGCCAAGTTCAAGAATAATTCTCAGCTCAGTATTCAGCTCCAAATTATTCACAGAAAATTTGCCTATTCAGTTTTATTATGTTCAAAAGAAAATGCAGTTTGGGAAGCTGAAATAGCTTGGTTGTTTTGCAAATGCTATGCTGACATTTGCACAACAACCAATCCAGGAACATCTTTCATTTTCCTTCGCACTGATTGGCTGTAGCTCCAAAAAAAAGGACATACGGAAAACTCAGAATGTTGCCTTTTGTGGTTAGGAATATTTGGAGTTCATAACTATTCATTAGGTAGTTGTTATATTTATATCTCAACTATTTGTGGTATAAATTAAGATTTTTGCAGGCTGTTGTGATGCTAATCCTCTTGATTACAGATTCCCAAAAAATAGAAATAGTTCTAAAATATAATAGCTTTTCATCATAAATGGCTGTTATTTTGACTACAAATTGCTTTAAAAATTAAACAATGACTAAATATGACTTTTTTCAGAATTCTGTAAAACTAAGAAGCACAGGTTGGAACCAGAGGTGAGGTATAACTTCAAAAAAACAAACAAAAAAAAGTTTTAAGTGTAGTGTTACTTACATTGTACATTTGATTTTTACTTGAGTAATATTCTTATGAATTTTTCCAAATTTATTTTTTGTTGTAAAAGTTCCAAATACTCTATGCATTTTGAAAAAACTTCACTGAATAAAGAACAGCCATGTTTTAACCAAAAATACACCAGACTCAAATGTATGGTTTTATGTTAAAGTGAGACATCATGTTCTTACACAAGCTTTGTTGTTCTAATGTTGCTTCTGTCTACAGTGAACACTACATATTACCACTAGATTGACTTTACCCTGTTGTAAGATACGTCTGCATTACCTATTGTAAGAACTAGTATCATACGATTTATAATGAACGACTTTAATGTGTAAAATCTTACTCATTTGTATTATTGTTTTCAGTGAAGTCCTTAAAATACCAGAATTATAGCCCGAGTTCAGACTTCACAGAACTTTGAGAAAAAAAGTTAAGTTTGACTTGTGTTTGTTATAGTACTTTCCAGTACTGTACTGTACCACAGTTTGGATCTTTTGGATTAGTTTAAAATACAACAAACTGTATATCACCATGCAGACTTACTAAACACCAGAACAAAACCAATATTTTCAGGTTAGCCAAATTATGTGCACTAAAAACAAACACAAAAATATTCCCTTTTACTTATTTTTTACATACTATACTTGCAGCAAGAGTGTCTTTTCAGATGATCCCAATAAATCATTCTGCAGACTTTGTGAAGAGTTTTGTTGATGGCTTTTCTGAGTCATTTCACACCACAACATATTGGGAAGTGTGATTTTAAAAATGAAGAATACTTAAGTCAGATTTAACTAAAATCCTAAGCAGTTGAACAGAGCTGTGGTTTAGGAAGCTTTCTTCACCCAAATGATTCATATGTCAGAGTTAATTTGCTCACATTAAGAATGAATTTCTTTGCTTTATGTCTGGCACTGACAATAATTGAACTGATAATGACTCAGACAGTTTTAAAGGAAAAAAGATCACAAAATGATGGAAAAAATCGTACTTCTTAAAATTAAAATGTAAACCAATTAGACTTTTAATAAAGAAAATGTAAAGGGATATAAAATAAATATTTTGTATAAGAGCAACATACTGAAAAGAAAAAATAAAATCCTGAGGAATATGGTTATTCTAATGCACTATGAGGGTCAAAAGGGGCAAAAGAAAAACAAAAAGCTGAAATTTTGAGGTTCATTTAACATATTTACAAGAAAAAACTTGTAATTTTGCATGACAAAAGGCATAATTAAAATGTTTTTTTGTTTTTTTAATTTACTCCTCCATGTCTACCTATTTTCTTTTATCTACAATGATCCTTGTACTGTGTCATACTTTCCCCAGGATTGGGAATTTCTGAAAATTTAAAGCAAAAACGTGTCCTGCAGGTAACGGTGAACAGGGGAAGCCGTTCCCACTGACAGAAACTGACCGGGTCGACCAGGCCTACCGGGAAAACGGCTTCAACATTTATGTCAGCAACCGGATCTCTCTTAACCGCTCCCTGCCTGACATCCGCCACGAAAAGTGAGTGCCTTACCAATAAAACGTTAAGAGTATGAGTGGGTGTGCATCAAAGTAACTGAATCACTGAAATACCTTCCGTTGTTTCTCTTTTGTTCCCATTCTAATGATGTTTTTAACAGAGGAATGTTTCTGACAGGTTCACCTTCATAATGACAGCCGCTCATCAGGAGGACGTTTGATAAAATAACTAAAAACGTTTCCATCACAAAGACAAAATTATCTAGACTCTTGTGTGAACCTTCTGTCTTTGAATGCTGCTGTAGGACAATTTTCAGTTTTTCTTGTGAGGCCTTTCCTCTGACAGTTCACCTCACATCATCTTTCATTTGAAAGCAACTATAGCTGCTTCCATAACACCGGTTTTCCCAAAAGAATGTTTTCTTTTTTAATTTGTGTTCATGAAAGCAGAGTTTCCTTGACCTGAGCTCCCCTGCAATAATCTGTTAGTGCTGACAGATACATTAGAAAATGAAAATCAATGCTGCAACTCACACACATCAAGATGTCGATGAATGATGTGTTTCTGTTTCTAATGAAAATGCAATCTGTTACAACAGTTGTTTTTATTACTGCTGCAGCATTGAAAACAAATACTGAATACAACTTGAAAGTATTTTTGTCCCAAATTGGCCTGTCAGAATTATTTTCTCATCTGGTCCAGGCAGGAGATGCAACAGATTACAGATTTTCAAGATCACATCCAGAGACAAAGCCTAAACTTTCAATTCTTGGGCTGGATGATGTGGCCTAAAGTTCGTAATACTAATAATAATATTAGTAGTATTACGATATAATAATAATAATATCGTAATACACAATGTTAATTCATGCAGGTGTAAAATGTGAGGCAGCCTGTCTTCCAACAGCAGGACTAAAGCAACCAAAATTGCTTTTGATACTCCACATAGTCCAACAGCAGATGCCATAGTTGATGAGTTAAGTTAAGCAAGCAGCAGTTTGGATGCTCAATTATAAACTGGCAAACATATATACAACCCCCCCCCCCCGAAAAATACACGAAACCCTTTTTTAAAGGGGACATATTTTGCCAGATTCACATTAGCACATTTTTGTACTTCCACCTGTGTCTCTACTGCTTCTAAAAATAGCAGAAATGCTTACAAAAATAAGACACATGAACTACATGTCTTTTGGTGTTTGGAAACTGAGCCTGTTTTAAAAACCTCTGTAATGTAATGTCACCTTTCAACCCCAGCAAAGCCCAGTCCATCTCCTAGCAACCTAAGCTGAGCTCCAGCATGCTAGGTCAACTGGTTTTACCATTGTACAACGGCTGCTGGAAAAGACAAAATGTTCTGCTGTTGATTTACTTTCCTTGCTGCATTCTTGTTGGTTGTACATGAGGCTCCACTTCTGGTTTTCGAAGATGTTTGGTTGTATAATTGCGCATCTGTTTGCAGCCATTTTCACATATCAGTGTAAACATGGAGTTGGAGGAGTGGCCATCAGCAGCTTATTTGAACTTAAAGCGACAGAATGCCCTAAAGCAGCTCCTTCTGAAAGAACCTGCAGACAAACAAAATAACATAATAAACATGTTTTGTATATCCCATATATGTATCTGAACCTGTTCAAGGAAGCATAACCTTTAAGACAAATATAAATCTCTCTAATCAGTAATCAAACCACAGATTCTAAAATAGCAGAATCCCAAAACTACCTGCTGAACACCTTTTACACAGTATGTTAGTGCGTATTTGAGCCAAGTTGCAGTGGGTGCTTGTGCCTATCTGCAGGTTTCAGAAATTATTATTGATCCTCAAGGGGAAATTGCTTGAGTGTCAAATGCTTCTAAAGTGTCAAATATTAGAAAATATAAATATTACCTTTAGTATCACATAATTTACAACGTGTGAAATTACTAGTAATTTAGATATGACCAAAATATTAAATAAATTCAATAAATAAAATGAAATAAAAAAACAAGTATGTGCATGAAAAGTTAAGTTTAATGTCTTTCAGAGTTGGCTACAGGTAGAAATGAAAGTATCACCTTTTAGGTTTAAATAGTGTAGATTGTGCAAGGGATAAATACCATATATTAAAGCATCATAAGTGATGACAACTGTTTCAAATAAACTCTTACAAGCTGACAAAAAAAATAGTACGGCATATTTAGAATAATAGCTGTATTACACAGCTGAGCAAATTACATACGATCAAATTATTCTCTCTTTGACAGTGATTTTACGGTCCATCCTCTTTTTGTCAGGTTTTCAGGTAAACTGTAGTATCCATTAAACCTGAACTGTTTTGATGGAGAGGAGCAGACTTTGTGCTAAAACGTCTGTTCTTCATCGCTTCTCCTTGATTTAGAGCTGTTTTCCTTTATAAACAAGTCGTCTGTCTATTAATCAAACATCTCTGACATGGAAAACTCTGTAACACTTGAACGGTGTCGCCACCCCACCTCTGCTCACCTGGAAAACAATCTGTTCGCTTCATAAATTTCCGCATGTTCAGAAGGGGGAAGAGTGATGTGTTTAGATGCATGAAGAGAAGTTGAGCTTCCAGCAAATTACGTTCAAATTAGCAGTGGTTGCCATGGAAATGTATGCCCAAATGATCTTCATTTTATACACTGGAGGTTGCATAAACTGCAAAACATCAGATGTATTTGTATTTGTTGTTTGCTCAGAAACACTGTTGGCTCAGGTGGATATTTTGCCGATTTTTGACCTGATCTTTTCCTTCCGACGCTCCAATTACTGTGATATCTCTAAAGATTATCTTAGAAGATGTTCATTCTGTGTGGGTTTTATAAGAGCGATCTAGTCTTGGAAGAATGCTACGACCTCTAAGTCTTGGCCTGGTATCCTAGCCTGTGAGGTGTTCTCTGAGGACAAACTATTACACAGCCTGTTGAACGTTGAAGCTAATCTGAAAGCAAGAAGACGGAAACACGGAGGGGAATCCAAAACCAAAATGATAAAACTGCCATGGTGCACCAGAATGTCTGGTGGACATCAAAGATATTTTTTTGTTTTTTTCTTTGTTAAAAATCTCCACCGTTTCTTCCTGGTCTGCCATGTTTGTTTAGTCTGAAGTCATGTTTGATATCTAGAGGTTTTGAGAAATTTCCCATCTAACATCTAAATGTTCTCGAGTGAAATTTGTTTTGAGAGTGATGTGTCTGTAGTTTGACTGCACACAAATAAACCAGTAATATCTATGAATTTTTATCATTGTGTATGGTCTCTCAGGTTTTGAAAATTAACCAATAAATCTGAAATTTTGCCATGTGAACCAGACATTAATGTAATCTGTCCAAACAAGCCAGAATTGGTAACAGTTTTTTTTGTTTTCTGTTTTGAGCTTTAACATTTATCATCCTAAGTAAGACTAAGATTGAGCTTTTGGGTTTTCCGTCAGTTCTCTCAGCATTGTGAAGTTTGTTCTTGGATGAATTTGCTAGGAGAAGATTTGACTGGCATCTTAAATGTTTTCCTGTTGGTAATAATATCTCTCTCTCTAAAGAATGGAGGTTTAAAAATAGCAATGACCTTTTAGCAAATTGATGGGAAACAAAATTTGCTTGTTCATTGCTGATATTTGTCTACCTTGGTATTGTGTTAAAGACTTGAATGCTCCAGAGAAACCAAAAAAAAAAAGATAATGCATAGAAAATCTCTAAGTTGTCTTCAGTTTTATTGCAGAGCCACAATCTGGTCTATTCCCCTGTTTATTCACTCACAGCCTGTAAAAACTGACACCCTGCAGTATTGTTAGTAACTATGCTGGCCAGATGTTAGTCATTTTCTTCATGAACACCTCTCTTTGTTTTTAGTTGTGCTTTTCAAATGAACATCTTCAGCTTCCTTTGCTGACCTGCCTGTTTTCAGCCTGAGTTTTCTCTTTCCTGTCACTACCTGCTTCGTCTACTGATAAGGACCACATTATTTATAATTACTTGAACAAACATGAATTCTCACTGACAACCATGCAAAATGTTCCTTTTTCCGTTTCAGACGTAGCAACCACAGTCCTGTTTTATCGCTGCTCTCATGGCATTATAAAAAACGAACATGTTTTAAATAAAAACATCTGCTGTCGCCTTGCACCTTTCACACATCCGTATCTCACCTGGCTTGCCCTGCGGGTGCCGTCTGGTTTGCTGCGATTAGCTCATTGTTGGAGACTCAGAGGCAATCAGACACAAACCTGCACCTGGCACATCTGAGTTCTGCAAACTGATGATTTTTACTGGAAGCGCACTCTCTGACTGTTACCTCCGTCTCCCCGTGGAATTGGACGAGGTTTGTTAAAGTAAACCACCCAGTCAGCTGTCCATCACTGCAGCTCTTAGTGTTTGTATGTGAATGAATATGCTGGCTGATATTCAACACCTGTATTTATCGACTGACACAGCTCACTAGACACTTCTCCAGGGGGACATAACTCACCTCCTGTGATTAACAGCTCTGCAGGGGTTGAGCCACCTGCTGGGGTAATTAATGAGGAGATCGCTGTCTCTCATCGTTTGGAGCACATGTTGGGGCTGATAACCTCTGTACATGCTGCTAGTAATGAAATTAAAGCTGTCTGTGTCATAATACGTTTGCGGCATCACTAAGCTCTTTTTATGCAGCACTCAGAAGGCCTTTGGTTTGCTAATTGTTGTCGTCTCTGTTTAATTAGTGCATGTGTTTAATTTTTTACAAATTGTTTACATTTTAGAACTGCTGTTAATAAACTCCAAACATAAAGCTCAAAGCCCCCTAAAAGTCACCAAAATCTAAACTAAAAATATTTAGAATTGACTATCATTAACAACTGAGGCATTCTTCAGTTCTGAATGTGATGTGAGACTAAAACTGGTCACTATTCCAGACCTGGGTAGCTGTTATGGATAATTTTGACTAGGCATGCCAAAATTTGTTTCTCCTTAGAAGAAAGAAAATGGTAAATGATGATTCACTGGTTTCCTTGCAAGAACTATTTTCTCTGAAATGGGTTGCATAAAGTTTTCTGAGAAGATTGCATCTGGATTCCAGCCTGGTGAGTAGAGCTGTTGTGAACGAGCCAAGCACACCCATTTAAACTCTGAATAATACATCACCTTTGTGACCCGAGATCTGCCGGAGAGCCGGCTGAGCAGCAAAAGAACCTTTGCTGGATGTCTGAGGGAAATTAATGAAACATTGTCCCTTTTGTAGAAAAAGAAAAGAAAAAAAACAACACCAAAAATTAGTATTTTTATTTTGCTTGTGTCTGCAGCTGCAAACAGACGCTGTATGCAGAGAAGCTGCCCAACACCAGCATCATCGTCCCATTTCATAACGAGGGCTGGTCGTCTCTGCTGAGGACCGTTCACAGCGTCATCAACCGTTCTCCTCCAGAGCTGATTGCAGAAATCATCCTGGTTGATGACTTCAGTGACAAAGGTACATTCTCAAGTGTATTGTATTATGATTTTGTAGGCTGTGCACTATCTAATGAATAATTGTGAAGTGAATGATGCAAGGTTTTAGAAATAGGCTGAAGC
Source organism: Alfaro cultratus (assembly GCA_903066825.1). Classification (NCBI taxonomy): domain Eukaryota; kingdom Metazoa; phylum Chordata; class Actinopteri; order Cyprinodontiformes; family Poeciliidae; genus Alfaro; species Alfaro cultratus. The sequence continues at coordinate 9,853 of CAEFZX010015296.1, forward strand.
ATTTGCAGTTTGTAGGTCTGTTGCCTTGGACCAGGAAGGACTTGGATGTTTAGTTTACATCTTGTCCTTGTTCGTTATTGGGTTCTTTTTACAACGAAAAAAAAAACTGTTTTGTTAATTGGTCTCTCTAAGTTGCCCATAGTAGTGACTGTGTGTGTGCGTGTTCATGGGTTTTTGTCCTGTGTCTCTGCTTTTTCTCGATTTTCCCTTCTCACACTCATTGACTGATGGAGATAGGTACAAGGCCCCTGTGAGACCTTGCAAGGATGGACTATGGATGAATTGATAGTTCTCACAATTCTGTTCAAATGAATATCTGAAAAGACTATCATGAATTTTTTGAGAAAATCCTTTGTAACACCACCTTTTACAATGGCAAGCTTTTTGTGGTGTTTCTCTCAGGCTTGCACATCTAGAGACTGAAATGTTTTCCCTGTTGTCTTTTGAAGTCAGATTGACTCATCCATATTGAGTCCAAAGTCTTTAACATAACTTTTTAAGTCTTGCCACAGATCCCCAGTTTTTAGGATTTAGGCTTGTACCTTGAATAATTCGAAGATATGGGAAGAGAATCTCAGACTTAGTCTTAAGACTTTCAGAACCTCTAATAGTTTCATTTTCAGGTAGATTAATTTACATTAATCATAATACATTTATGAACCTCAGAAGTGAAAAATTTGCTATATCAATGTAATTCCTAGAAATGTATGCTAAAAATATTTAGAATCGGTTCAATTACTTTACATAGACAAGTTTCTGTCAGGTTTTTGTTTCACTCACTCCACTTAATCACTTTACCTCAGAGCCTCTTCAATCACTTGTGCATGGATGCAGGTAAATGTTCATCTTTAGATACTATGGAGTTAAGCAGGTACATGCAATGGATCTCTGCTTTTTTGTACTTCTTATATATCAACACAAAGTATTTCTGTTGCAAAATCCAACTTTAACTTCACATTTGTTACTTCTAAGCATGGAATTCCACTCAGTTGATTTATTGGTCATGTTTTATTTATTATTTGATTGTCATATCTTTTCAGATCATTCATCAATATATGTTGATGATGTTATGCTTTTTTTATTACTTTTAATGAAATATGTGAATGTTTCTGTTCTACAGAATTTAAAATCTTAGTTCCTGGACAATTTTCTTCAATTTATGCAGGAGGAAACCAAAGTTCTATTTTGTGCTCTGCAGCAGAATGTTTGACAACTAGACTTGCTTTCTGCATACATTGAACCCACTGTTAACATTTGGAGTTAATTTTGATGGTGATTTATCACAGTTGTCATTTCTACCTGTAATTTTATCTGCCCTTATGTCAGTACAATCGTCCACATCTTGTTTAAAATGCAGCTGCTAGGGTTCTAAGTGCTCCCAAGATATACCATTACTGATCGTTCAGGATTCGACTTCTGTTTAATACAGATTATAATATATACGGCTGTACTGTGATTCCCCTTCATACATTTATAATCTGTTCAGTCATATGTCTTTACCAAGTCCCTGAGTTTGGCAGATCAGGGCTTATCTGTCCCTCAATCAAGGCTAAAATTAAAAAATGGCAGAGCCTCTGTCAGCTGTAGCTGCCTCCGAGAAAATACAATTGAAGTTTTGGTTGTACCTTGATAAAATGTGAGAAATTCAAAAGGTGTGTAGTTGTGCAAGGCATTCTGTAGCTTGAGATATATGCTTTAAAAATGTAACTATAGACCAATAATACATTTGCCCTTTAAACTGACTCAGTGTTGAAATATTGTGCCCTTACAGAATAAACCTATATATCCGATTAACACCTCCTTGAATTAAAGGCAGCTTTTCTCAGTTATTATTCCTTACAGCACTAAATGAAGTGTTTTACACCTTGTTAATTACCGCTTGCCATCACCGTCCCTTACTGAAGGATATGTTTAGTGCCCGTCCTGTCGACTGTAATGAAATGTTCCACTGCCTAAGGCTCATTTAGAGGTTAACAAACATCAAGAGCCTGGAGACAAAACCATCCCACTGCCAAGTGAAGCAGAAACAAAAATGCTGGCAAACACATGTGCAATTGAATCTGTTTACTTAAAAATATACTACAAAATGTTAGTTTGAAAAAAACAACTATTTTACTTTTTAGATTTTTTTTGGGCTTGATCATAACTTTTTATGAACACTTTGGTTCATTTTGGCATGATAGCATCATACACCTGGAGCAGATTTGTTGGCTTTACATCCATTTTCACCACATTCGAAAGGTGCTCTGGTGGATTAAAATTTAGTGACTATGGAGGCTGTTGCAGAACAGTGAACTCATTGTTCTGCTGAGGAAACCAGTCTGAGATAAATTGTGCTTTGTGGCATGATGCATCTTCCTGCTAGAAGTGGGAATCAAAAGAAGGTCACACAGTGCACATAACAGGATGGATATTGTCAGCCAATGTGGAACAAACAACCAACCGTGGTAACCACTGATAACATGAAATGGTAAATTTAGAATTCTGTGTTAATGACTTAGGTAATTAAACGTTTAAAAACATTTTCATGCACATCAGTTGGAATGAGTCTTGCTCAGATCACAGATTATCAGTGATGAACACATAAGAAAGTTTCAGTTTTTTTTAGTTCTGCTCTACTGCTCTAGTTTCTGTTACTCTACAGTGTTCAGTGTGAAGTGGAGAGTGAAGTTTCTTCCCTTTCTGAATCAACTGACTACTGCTTTATATTTCCCAGCTACTTAAACATTGGGGATGTCTGTTTGGATTCAAGGTTTCCCTGTTGCTGGGTTGACAGCACCCTTCATATCTTATGGCATGATTGAACCTTTCAGCCTTCTGCTGAAAGACGAGTTTCAGTGAAATCACCTCTTACTTTCTGAAAGTGAAGAATACATCTTTATTTTTTAAAGCGTGTCTGCCTTGTGGCAGATTTCGATCCAGAACTCATGCTCATTTTCAATGGAATAATAAATAATTCAACATAAATCAATCTTTTAAATATGAATTGTTGATTTTTCTTTATCCACAAAGGGTCATAATTATACACTAAGGCTAATTTATGTCTGAGTCTTCAGTTTCATTTGTGTTTCTCCTTTTATTACCTCATTGTTTTATATTTACTTTCTTAGATCTTGACATGTGGTTCATTACTTGGTGTTAGTTGATTTATTCATTACCTCTGATCTGGGCTTTTGTATTTTACTCACTTTGTTTTCTTTCCTCAGTCTGTTTTTTTTGTTTTATTTTTTATCCCTTCCACAGCTGTTTCCCATTACCTAATTCCCCTCTGCTTGCACGCTACCTCAGCTGTTCCCATTTGGCTCTGATTAGACCTTTAGGTGGCTTTAATATTTCCATTTCTCGCTCCGTATAAAAGCTTATCGGTTCGCATTGTGTTTTAATTGTTCCTCTTATTATTATCCTCGTCTTTCATCAGCTGTCCTCAGTTTTATCTGCACTTGGGTCCAATCGTATTTGCGACATGACAAACCAACTATTGTTAAGCAAAATGTCTCTGATTTGAAGTCAGAGGATTGCTAAGGCAATTCTAGAAGTTTAATATTGGAACACTGTCGATTGAAAGTGAAGTTGAATAATTTTAAGTCACTCCTGTATGGCATTACAGTGTCAACAGCATACATAACAGTTGACACAGAGATGTTAGGCTTAAAAGTCTTTGAGCCTGTCATCTTTTGGTATTGTTGAGGAGGACCCAAATAGCTGCAGGACAATGACAGAGGTATAATGGAGTGTGGACTGATGGATTAAAAAGTTAAGAAAACACTCATGTGAAACACACAAGAACAACAGTGAAATCCAGCAAGGAGCAATGAAAACCAGTGAGCTTATACACTGGAGGAAGAGTGTAGAATGACAGTGAATGCAAGTAAGTAAATCATGGGATTTATGATATTCATGTCACTCCCACAGTGACATAAATAACTATGGAAGAGAAGAGCACAGAAAAATGAACTGAATATGATAAATAGTTTTGTAGAATATACACAACACAAATTAAAACCAAATGTCAAACAGGACAGAGTTCTCCAAGTATGCTTGTTATTGTGGCCAAACAACTCACTCTTCATTTTTATTATGTTAACACCTGACTGGTCTATGTACTGCTTTAGATTAAAAAGGATTACAAAATGGTAACGTTTTTCACACCTTTGGTTTAAGGGGGAGCAAACATTTCTTATTGGCTTCTGATTCTCAATTCATGTTTTGCTCTTTCCATTCTCAGCCTTTTGCTACATCTGACCAGCAGTCACCTCAAATATAGAGCCAACACTTCAACTGTAATGCTGAGTGACAGACAGCTTGCATGTTATGTGATCAGAGCTGAAAAACTTTATGTTTTCCTGGTTTAACTTGGTTTTCCTACTTTGTGGTTGCGGCTGTTGTCCTTTACATTACTTTAACTTTTACTTTTGTCACACTTTATGCCGTAACAGTGATTTTGGACAAATCAAATTGTCTGAAAAGATGCTGAGGTGGAAGAATATACATTTCTGGCTTCATAGCAGTAGAGCAATTCCTCATCTTTTATCTACTGTGTAGAAGAAAATGTTTATCTGCACAGCTTAGCATTTGCTTTTGAGCATGAGCGATGAATTTTGCTGGTGGAGCCCAAGTAATTTCATGGATTTATGACTAGACAGGATAGCAAAAGTTGTTATAACTTCACATACTGTATTTTCCGTTCTATAAGTTGCTCCGGACTATAAGTCGCACCAGCCATAAAATGCATAATAAAGAAGGAACATACATATATAAGTTGCACCGGAGTATAAGTCGCATTTTTGAGGGAAATGTATTTGATAAAATCCAACACCAAGAACAGACATGTCATCTTGAAAAGCAATAAAAATAGAATAGAGGCAACAACAGGCTAATACGGTATGCTAACGTTACACGACACATAAACAATGAACTGAGAACGTGCCTGGTATGTTAGCATAACATATTAAGAGTTATTCAGATAACTATAGCATAAATAACATGCTAAGAAGTTACCAAACCATCTGTGTCCAAATCACTAAACCCAATGAAATCTCGGCTAACTCCGGAGGTAGAATAACACAGGCCTAGAGCGCCCTCTTGTGGTTTAGTGTGAAAATAACATGTGATGTGATATAATAATGTGTTAATTTCACACATAAGTCGCTCGTGAGTATAAGTCACACCCCTGGCCAAACTATGAAAAATACTGTGACTTATAGTCCGGAAAATACGGTATATGGGTGGGAAGAAAAATTATTTCATCGTGTCTGCATTAGTAAAGATAGATACATCTATATAAGGTAAAGAGAAGCATCCATGTGTAAAGAGCAAATGGATTTCAAAATACTTAAAATCCTGAACTGAGCATGATATTAGTGCCAAAAGCTCAAAATTCTTAGTACAACCTCTTGCTTTGATTTCCTATCCATTTTCCTGTAAGTTCATGTATCCATCCATCCATCTCTGGTCACGTAGGTGAGGTCCAACACTGAAACCAAAAAAACATTGCTCTCCCTGTCACAACTTTCTTGTGGTGAACGCCCAGGCATCCCCTGGCCAGAAGGAAGGTTTAGCACTTCCAGGGTTCAGCCCCTGCTACTCCTCCCAGTGGGAGATGCCTCAAAACGAAGCTATCCAGTAGATATCTGAATCAAATACCTTTTAACTACCTCAGCTGGGTCTTGAAACATTCCAGCATCAATTGACCGATAAATCAAGACCTTTGCCCTTCAGTGAAGCTGTTTCTTTATGTAGATCAAAGGTGCAATCTTTTTACTGCAGTGGGAGCCTAGTTTCATCTATCCATCTCCTTCTGACTTCTTACACTTATTCGAAATGTGTAGATTTTGAGCAGGCTGGTTAGTATAGAATGAATCAGGACTATCAGTGGGGTTCTGGTATGCAACCTAGTTGGATTTACTAAATAAATCGAGGTTGTGGGACAAAGGGTAGTAAGATAGTGAGTTCAGATCATGCGACCTGTCTAACAACCATATGGGTTCCACTTTTCGCCCAAAATTGTCTTTCGTAACATCTATTTTGACAGTTAATTTAATATAATTCCATTTGGATCCTCCTTTTCAGCTATTTTGAATGTAAATGGGGCTTCTAGGTAAGCCCTGAGTGGACAACAGTTTTGAATAGTGAAGTTCACTTTCTCAAGAATGGGTGTTTTGTCTACTTTAGATCTTCCCACTGGCTTGATACCCCTAAATCAAATAAGTTAGTCATTACCAGGAAGATGGTAAAGGAAGTAATTTAGCCATTAATTCAGCTGTGTTAAATAAATCTGGAGTCTAAAACATGCAGGACACCAGTTTTGAATGAACGCACACCCTTGGTTTTTACTTTGGATGATGTTCTTAACCAGTGCACAATCCTCTGAAGACCTTAAAATGCTTTCTGACAGCAAAGTGCCCGGAGTAGAAAACATTCACCCAAGGATAGGATGACATGTGAGGTAGCGGCATATATAGTGTCACCAATTCACAGTTCAACATTCACGTGTTCAGCTTTTTGCGTTTTTCTGTAGAACATAACTCTAATGCATTTATGGAAAATTAGCCGATTTGTTTTAAGGAGCATATCTAAGATATTCAAAAGAAATTGAGCTTGGTGTGCAATGCTACTTGACATATGCTATTGTCAGCACCGGAGTATGACAATAGAAGTTAATAGAAGGTTTTTGCTCCTTCTATTAACGCATCTTAAGGTATATTTGACATTGGAACCATAAAGTGGGGAGTTAAAAGTGTTATGAAAGGAAATTTCTAGTTTTTCTAGATTTCAGAAGGTCCAGAGGGAATCCCTAGATGGCTGGGACCCCCTTCTCACTCTGCCTGCTTCTCCTGGCTGCTCATGTCAACAGAGGCCTATAGTTTACCAAAAAAAGGGAATTTTCACGCAGAGATACTGGAAACAAGTGTTTTGTTGTTGGTTTTACAGGAGACTCCACTTTTGCTTTTCAAAGATGTACGGTTATATAATTATGCATCTGTTTGCAGACATTTTCATGTGCGAGTGTAAACTTTGAGTTTGGGAGTTTATCCAGCAGCAGCTTATTTGAATTTCGAGTGACAAACAGTCCTAAAACAGTTCATTCTGAAAGCTCAAAATAGGCAGAACCGAGAAGATTAAAGTTGGATTATACAAGAATAATTTCATGCAAAACTTGTTATAAACATGTTCTGTATAGACATAGACAGACCCTAACCTGTTCAATGAAGCATGATAGGTCACCTTCAATGTCACATAGCATCCAGACAGCTGATCAAACTGTCATCCTACAGGGTGACAGTTTGGGTCCCTTTTTAACAGTCAAGACTTGGAAGTGTATTCCTGCTGTTGGGAGATCATAATTTACAACTTTTTTAATTGATCTTATTGAACTATGTTTTCATCAAAGGATGATAAGCCAGATATATTTACTTACAGAACCACATGTAGCATTTTACCACACATGAATATTCACAAGGTAATGTTCCAGTTCGTTAAGTAACTCATAAAAAAAGCGTTTATAGATGCAACAGCAGGTGAAAGTCTTGCTGGGTGAAACCCTCACACCTGGCAGCCTGCCAGCGGGACCACCTGCAACTCTGCTGGCGCATTAGATCAAGTCGAGGCAGAAAACTTTGCTCAGGATTTAATGATATAGGGAAAATAATTATTCATTCAGCTCCCCTGGTCGAGGCACAGCAGGGATTCAAAGTGGAGAAGTTGAGAGGAGATGCCAGGTAGTCTGGCTTGATTGTGCTGAATCAAGTCACAAATTCTCTGGAAGATTAATATTGCAAAAGAAAAAAAAAGAAGCAAGTAAAATTTTTACAATATATATATTTAACACCAGTGACAGTGGGTCTCCATAATAAATCCCAATGAAAGGTAATTTAGGTTCAGTTACCATTAAATAGGCTTCACAAACCATTGAGGTTGTTTTTGCTCATATTATATATATTTTTTCAGAAGAATTAACTGAAATAGTAGATTTAAGTTTTTCTATTTGCCTTACATCATGCAGATCCTCCTGTTTGTCAAGATCTTCAAGATGGCACCAACTTTTAATTGTTGTAGTGTAAAAAAAATAATTAATTTATTTCACAGTAAAGGCTCTTAGATCTCAAAGAGATCCTTGTGACTAAAAATATGAATTTAAAATCCTTGCTTTGAATTTTGAACTCATTTGGTGTAACTAAGTTTATAATAAATGTAGTCATTAGAATTATTGGCTCTTGGGTTATTGTACTATTATGAAGCACTTATTGATTTTTATTCATTTATTTTTATACTAGAAGGGATTTTTGAAATATCCTAACATGTAGGCAGCCATCTTCTCCATGGTATGTCTGAAATACCTAGACAGGACAAGTACACAACATGCAAGTATGCTTGGTCTAGATTCCAGTGCAAATATCTTAGTATATTTGAAATAAGATGAGACTAACTTACAAGTCACTTTTCAGTTCAATATGAGCTTATTTTAAGTAAATAGTTCCTTAATGTTTATTATATTTTCACTTAAAATATGGAAAAAAAATTTTTGCTAACATTAAGAACATATTTGCTTGAAACAAAATCCTATGCCTTGCTGAAAAGTTATTTGTAAATTATTTTTTCCTCATTTCTTTCTTTGAGTACTAGGATAATTGCACTAGAAACTAGACAAAAATGCTTAGTAAGATATTTTGTTTTTGCATTGCAAAGAAAAAGCATACTAATCAGGTTAAAGTAATTTTTCTTGGTTTGTAAATTATGTCTGCTTTTTTAACAATATTGTTAATTAGTGGACAATTAAAATAATTGTGGAACTTGGTTCACTGCCAATAAAAACTTTCTGAATATGTACCTAAAACATAATTACAGCAACTGTAGGTGAATGATATTATAAATTCTGCATGTTCTGAGCTCTCAGAACATGTTTAGGAGACTAAAAATATCATGTATAATAGATTTTTCTCATATGTCCTTATTAATTGTGCCAAATACATAAAGCTGCCGATTTGTCTCCTTTTTGGACATAAGCATTTCTATGTTTGCCCACAGCCTGGAAAACAGAACTGCTTCTCCTGTTATTTCATTTGCCTCATGTGTAAATACTTCTGTCACATTTGTCAATCACACAGAATTCTCATTCAGGAGTGAAAAAGGATGTGTCATGTAATCAGAGCCAAAAACAAAGCCCATATTTATTCAGCAGGACAGCTCTGGCATGCTACACTATCAGCTCCTGTGTGAAGGAAACCTGCCATCTGCAGATTGATTGTCCAATTACTTTCCCACTTTCTGCTTCCCGATGGGATCAGTTGAGCAAATGGCTGCCATACTTCATTTCAAATAAGAGTGTGGGATGGATGTATGCAAAGGAACTTTTGATGTATTTCCAGTTTGGATGTAAAGGCAGTTTTGTGGGAACACAGAATGGCTCCCAACAGGAACCAGTGCTGCCTTTAGTCTCAAACCACTGTAGCGCTTCGTGCAGGAGGTCTGCGGAAATATATCAGGAGCAGATTTTATGGTATTGTGAAGGAAAATAACTGACTTCTCCCACCGCAGGTGTACAGTCAAGGCAATGGATGCAGCAGTGAGGAAATAATCCCCCCTTTTTCAGGCTGAAATTCAATCAGTCAGTTGGAATGACCACATCAATAGGAGAAAAGCTTTTCCTGAACAAGGCATTTCTTCTTACGCCACAATTCAAGATAAGAATGACACTAATGGAGTCTGAGCTCTGACAGATTTTTGCCATATCTGAAAGACATATCCCTCGAGTTGCTGCATTTATTCATCAGTTTGAAATAAAAAATGACCTACATCGTCTTATATCTGTCAAAAAAAAAAAAAACTTTTTTATGAGTCATTTCTGTTTGATTTGAGAATATTTAGGCGTTTCGTACTGTGTTTTAAAATGTAATTAAATTTGTAATGTCTAGATTGGGTACAAAAGTGTTTTGTTGGAGAAGCAGAAGCACAAAACAAAACCCCCCACAGTGACATGAAGAAACATCTGAACATTTAGAACTAAAAGATAAAAATCAAACACGCATAGTGCAGATTACCATCTAATGTCTGAACAAACTTGCCCCCGATCCCAAGGTCAACTGACTATTTTTGTTCTCATATATTTGAAATATTGATGCTAATGATTTTTTTCTTTTGAAGACTTTGATTTGGAGGCATGATAAAGATGTCTGATTTTTCCAGACACAGACTTCCAATTATCTAATAATTTTTGAAGAATCATCATCATAGTGGTTTTTAAATTTGGGATAATACTGTCTTTTTTAGCTATTATAAATTGTCTTGAATGTTTTTCTTACTGGAGAGTCCTATTATTTTGAAGTTTTACTTATTTCTTTGGAATGTAACACAAGGGTAATTTTCTAAGATCAGTGCAGTTTGGACTCTATGCTGGGTTAAAAGCAGAAAGCTAGCAGCTCTTACTGTTTTGAAGAAAATTGCTTTCAGTCGATGGGAAACCTCTAAAACCCAGAAAGTACGCTTTCAGACATCTTTTCTGTCATATTTTTTTCTGCAGTGAACATTTTCAGATATCAACGTCATTCAGAGTCTGAAACATCTGACTATAAACAATTCTGTTCAACATGTCTATCCTGTTTAAGAAGCTGCTGTGTGCTTTTCTTAGTCAGTGGCACATTTATTCATTTGGTTTTAGGATAATTCAACATTTCCTGAAACATTAGGGCACTGGGTGAAACATTTATCTGCCAGGCAGGAGTTGAACCCCTTTCTTAACTGCTTGTTCCAGTTTTCTGTTGCTTTTAGTAAATTAGAGATAACTACACTGAAAGTACAGACTTTTATGACAAGTGAAAGGTAAAATAACAATGATCAGCTCTTCATAATGGGTTCTGGTTTTTGTTGGTAGGTATCAGGCCACATCCAAACATCAAAGTTGATGTTTGGAAATGGGAAAAGATTTGTGTGAGTTGACAAAGGCCATAAAACTCCTGCTCTTTTGGGTTGACATGTATACCAACACGTTAGTTTTCAAAGTACAAACAGTTGTGCTTCGGTCCTTCTACTTCGGGGTTACGTTGATGCCCACCCAATATTATTCCCGGAGACATTGAGAAATGAACAGTATTTTCTATTTTTCTGGACTCTCTCAGAAAGATAACTTAGGATGTTACAACACAGGAAAAGTTCAGGAATGGTTTAAGGAGCATAGCAATGAGTTCGAAGTGTTGACTTGGTCTCCATATTCCTTGGATCTCCCCAGCATTTGTAGGATGTGCTACCCAACAAAATGTGATCCACAGAGCCCCGACTTTGGAAAAAAATGAACCTATCTGTTGGTTCCAAAACACAACCACTCAGGTCAGGATAGTTTTGGCAACATAAGAGGTATAAGGACATGTTTAAGCTTGTGGCCACATACATACATACATATACATATATATATATATATATATATATATATATATATATATATTCTTGATAAACAAAATGTTGTAATTTGATGACTTTTTGGCCAGTTGAGAACAGGCCTCATGCCTTCATTGAGTAAACAGTGTGTTTAAGTTTCAGGACCTATTTTCTAAATAATTTAGCTCCACTGGCTGCCTGAGAGGGCTGCTGTCAGCACTGCAGAGCTACTTTGAAGCTTCTTATCAACACATGCAGCCTCACCATCAGAATGATGGAGTGGTGGGGAGAGGAAGCCTCGCGATGGGGGAGATAGGGAATGATTTGTGAGACAGGCGAAGGGAAAGGAAGAGAGGGAGCAAGGCGGCAGTGCAGAAACACTGAACAAAGTTCGACATGTTTATTCATTCTGGTCGGTGTGTGCGTTTCTGCTCCTGACTGAGAACGAAGGGAGATAATGAGGTAATGGTGCTCAGTGAAGTGTGACGGAGAGACGGCGGATATGAAGCGGGAGACAAACGACGGAGGACAAAAGCAGCTAATTGAGAGTTGCCATTTAGAGATGTAGAGCCATCAGTGGTAAGATGTGTGCGTGTGTGTTCAGACATCTTCCTGGAGAGCATAAAACAGTATGAGTCAAACAACATGAATGGCATCTACTGTAGCTCCAGTCAAATATTTACAGACCGGTGTAGTGTAAAGCTTCATTTAAAAACCATTTAGCACATTCAGCATTTTTAGAGACAATCTTATGTGTAATGCAGCTTTTTCAATGTTCATAACATTGTGATTCAAGGACGTTATTTTTACTTTATTAAAGCAAATAAAATGACACATACACAAAGCAAAAATGTTCTTCAAGGCAGACACTTTCACATTGTTTTTGTTGTCTTTCTTTTGATGCTTGGTTTTATATTTTCTGAACTCATCAATACTATCTGAATGTGAGACACTTACCACTGGAATGACAGATACACTTAAAAACAAAAACATTTGAGCTCCAGGAAGAATAGTTTGTCTTGATCACAATTTGGTGCTCATGCATTGGAAACATGCACTCAAAAGCGGAAAATCTAAGGGTGTTTGATATTGAATAGTTATGCCATGATAATATCAATTCAAACTTTATACTAATGAATATTCAAAACAAAATACCATGTTTGAGACTGCAGCAAACAGACAAAAATTGTCATTGTATTGAACAGAGTATGTTATTTCCAGGCACAAGACTCCTGGTACCCAACGTCTCTCCATGGTCGCAGGTCCTTTATGTTGCATCAAATTTCTGCATTTTCTAAGGACTTTTTACTGCTATCCACTTCACTGACACATTTAAACTTTTAGCAGAGTCTCTGTTTTATGCTCAGCCATGATTGCTGATGTGAATCTTTAACAAAGAACGTATTAATAACAAAATAGAATTTAACTATAATAAAAATAATGATAGTAAACTGGTTCAGTTTGCAAATGAGCAGAAATAAAATTGAACAACACTTAAATACCACCAAAATCTGAATACAAAAACATTTTCTTGACTAAATCTGATTATGGCAAGACCAGAGGGGTGAAGGAGAGTGCAGACAATCTGCTGGAAAATACATTGATTTGGATACAGTGTTTATTTTTTGTTTGTTTTTTATTGGATGAAAGAGAAAAGCTCCAGTGCAGTCATGTTATCAGAAGGCAGGGTTGGCAGATTGCTGATTTCCACAGCCAGCTCTGTTCCATCAATGTCAAATTCATGTCCAGTACTCAGTGTGCAGTCTGTCACACTGGCTGTGCAATTCCCCACCATTCAGTTTTTGGAAGCTGAGCAGTTCTCCAAACTCACATCGCCTGGTTTTGAAATCTCTTCTTCAAGGATTTGGTGGTTTTAACAATAAGCACATTAGAAATGTAATTACTACAGTTTCCATTGCATCTGCCGTGGGTTCGCTTTGGTGCTTCTTGGTCTCCTTTCTCTTCTTAGCTTTAGCAAAAGCTGAGTAGCAGAAAACTCACTGTCTTTGCACCATATCAGTGATGCCCTTGCCTTCATGAGCAACATCAGTCTGTGTTTTGCGTGGATCACATGGTTTAGAAAGTCTTAGCATAACGGTGTGCAAAAGCAAATGCAATATAACCCAAACTGTTCTGCAAAGTTTGGGTTTTAAACTTCAGGAACAATTGACCTAACTTCAGGACAACACCATCAAAACGGATTTTTAAAATACCGCCGAGTATTATTTAGATTATAAAATTCAGTGATTTGCTTTATCACCTAACAAAGCTAATTATGTATAGAATAAAATAGACATCCTAGTGACATTTAGAAGGCATTTTTCTTCTCACAAATCAGATAGTTGTAGACTTCATTAAAAATCAAAACATGCATTTCTATTGGTTAATGTACAACCAAATGGTTGCAAAAACTAATCTTTGTCAATCAATGTGTATTTTCTATGAAAATATAGCCCAGTTTCTCCACTAGTTGGCATGAGCTTATAGAATTGTACTGTCATGAAATGTGGTGGCGGTGGTGAGGCAGAACGCAGCGGACCCAGGTTGAAGTGAATAAATATGATTTAATGGTGAAAATAATAATTCAAAGTCCAAATTCCAGGCAGCACAGCTGAGCAGAAGGCTAAGGCTCAACACTGGTAGCTACTGGCAAACGAATGGACAGCAAGACAGAAATGACAAACTGGTACAACACATACGTCAAGGACCCAACAAAGACACAGAGGCACAGGTGACATTAAATACACAGGAGGTAATCAGGAAACGAGACACACCTGGGAACAATCAAGGGGTCGACAGGACAACACGGAGACTCAAAAACCCAGAAACCCAGAATAAACACACAGAAAAACTCAAATCATGACATGTACTTTCTGTTTTTTGTCATTCTTCTAAACTTCAAAGTATAAATCTTGTGGACCAGCACATGTAAAGCTGGTTTGTTTACATACCAACATTATCAGCTATGTGATAATGTTGTATACTTTAGATAAGTTATCTAAAGTATACAGACATTTACAGGATTGATGATTTGCCACATCACATCATAATGAGCCGTAGGCAGCAGATGTCTGTTATTCAGTCAACTCTGTCTTCATAGAATATACATTTGAATCAGAGGTAATGACACCAAAAACTAATGTAGCTTCACTTTCAAGCCAAATTTAAACTCTTGACTGAAATTAAAACAGCTGAAATGTCCACATCTTTTACTGAGTCTTTATAAAATTGGAGATACAGTTCATAAATTGAGGACAAATTCTCATTAGAGCAACAAAAAATAAATAAGACAAATTGAAACACTTGTTCCTAAACTGTTTGGCCTCTACCCAAAAAGTCAATGCCTTCATGTTATCAGATGCACCACGTTTTTCTTCTTTATTTATTTTTGGTAATGTTTGATTTATATATATATATATATATATATATATATATATATGTCTGATATGATGTTCAGCTCACATATCTGTTAGTAATCAGGCATCATGTTGTGTACAACTTAGTGGCTCTGGGTTTATTCATGGTGGAGCCCTGATAGCCACAGAGGTTAGACAACACAACCACTTGTGAATAGCTGGAATCTATACTTGAGATTCCCTCTAAAAACACTTACAACTGCCTATTTTAGTAGTTTAGAATAGGCAGCACTACCACAGAAGCTATAACATCCATGGTCTTCTGTGTCTCTTAGAAGACACAGAATCCATTCATCTCCAAGGAAAATGAATGGATTAGTTGCCAATAGTGTGTCAAGTGGGATTGCCTCTCATATCAGGCCTTTCCTTTTTATTTATTTTCTCTAGATAATCTTTTTTTGTATGACCTGATAGGTTATTCTAATGAAGATGCGCTAAATGTTTTCAATGACTTTAAAAGATAAATACTTTGAAAAACATCCAAAAAAATGCATGAAGATGTTTGAATTGAACCCTGTGTCCAGAATGTGAGTCAAGTGAACAACGACCTTGGACTCAGGAAGAAAATTAAGAGAGTAATGGAGTTCTCAAGGACAAGGGAGTAGTTTGGGAGAATAAATGAGTAGCTCTGGTTATTGGTGATGTGCCAGAATCTGGGGATTAATTCACTGCATACGACGTTGGATCCAAGACTAATTGAATTTTGGTGAAATGCCTCAGGCTATCCGTGGCCAGAGGGAGTTCTCTTGAACACCTATTTCAGTGAATTCAAATACATTATATCCTTTAAATATAAATAATTCAAAATGTGAATTTTGCATAAAATTTAAGCTCAACTGTCCAGTAGACTCTGTATCCCAGGACCAGCTTTCCTAAAACAATCAAACTCTACTGTGCTATAGATGAGGATTTTGCAGAGTTAGAATGTCTTGGTGACTCGTTCATAAGGATGATAAGCAGAATAAGGTCCCGGTTATTAGCGGCTACAATTATTACTGGGTGGAATTGAGAGTTTCAATACTGCTCCTCTGAATCAAAAGAAGTCAGCAGAAGTGATTCAGGCGCTTGATGATGACTTCCATTTGTGTATTTTTATCTTCTGGCTTTGATACGGCCTAGGATCCCCCAAGAGCAGCTGGAGAGAAAATAGTGGAAAACAATGGATGTATAGATGGATGGATCATATGATGTCCTTTGGGTCATTCCAAAATCTTTTCACAGCTCTGAAGTGACCTCGCCATCCTCATCCCTCCTCCGTCCTCCCCGGCACGTTTTAATAAAGACTAATGTGTTTGCCGACATCAGCTCACTCTCATTACATTGATTAATGGCCTCCTTGCGTTTGGTAAACAGTATGAGCTGTATTCCAATTCATTCAGGGAAATTAACCAATCATAATTAAATGCCTCGATCGTATTCCCTCACCTCTCCATGAACAGAGCCTTTTCACACAAGGGCCAAATGTGCTCTGATTAATTTTTCCTCGTTTTCTGTCGCTACCAGGATGATGTAAGCCTCTCTTTGTAAGGCGTTGTGTTCATAAAGACACACAGCCCTCCGTGTAATGGTCTGTTTTTAATGGGAGTGCGGGAGCGCACGCAGAGGACAGCGTTCCTTGGCATATGAGGCTGACCTCTGGGACACCCTCTGTCCTTGCTGCAAAGTCATATTTCACAGCGTTTTGCAGGTCAGATGGTGATGAAGAAAGTAAAGATGCTCTCAGTAAACAAAGCTGACCTTCAGTAGGTTCAGAAGGAATCTGCAAAAAAGGGAGAAAAGACTGTAATGTGAAATCACTCCAAAAAGGATGAAAGGATTTGATTTGGGATTAGCTTTGGATGCACTCATAATCAAGCAGGGTTTTTTTTTGTTTTGTTTTTTTTGACAACAGTATGCTTTCAGAATGAAAGGATTAGCTCAAAAAGGCAGCAGATGTTTGTAAAACTGAATTCAACGCTGCATTGCCTTCCATCTTGGCAGAAAGTTGTGTCAGAAGCAGAGTGGTTAGACCTGTTGAAACAACAAGAGTCAGGTTTTCTTGGGTGCCTGGAGACACTTGAGTCATTGTGGTGTTTGTATTACTTAAATCTGTTTTGTGAAATCTGAGAAAAGTTTTCAATTCATAAATGGTTATGTCCAATTTCAATCCAGTACAGTTTAGTCAATGTTTTCAAGGAGAGGTAGAAATAATTTACCAAAAACAGTCAGATATGTCATAAGGGTGGTGTGTGGATAATTTTTCATTATTTCCATCAATTTTCCATCCATCTATCTACTTCTTTACAGTCTGTAGTTTTTACAAATAGCATTATGAAAGCTGTAGAAATAACCTCCGTACTTCTTTCATCATTTCCACTCATAAAAACCTAAAAGATTTAAAACTCCTTCTGATTTATTTTTCTTTTACTGCAGGCCAGGGAATATTTCTGATTCCCGTTGTGCAGTGCAGAAAGGCAGCACAGATAGCTCTGCACTTGGCAGGGAAGCAAATAAAAGTTTCCCAAAGATAAATTGAAAAGGTCAATTTCAGACAGGCTGCATTGTGGCTGTTTGTAAAGAAGCTGTCAAATTCATATGTCATGTTTTGACTGCTTTAAACCACTGAGAGCTCTGAGAGCCAACATTCTTATCAACCTTCAGCATTCAATCCAAAGAAGAGAATAAAAAAATGAAAAAACTGAATCATCCCTCTTACCTGTAAGAATAAGCGTTAAATATATACACTGTATACAGTGATATTGAGTGTACTGCCAAGGCTCAGTGTTCAATATTGCATTAATATTAGTTAATAGCAGTTTAACCTGGTTAATATATGCAGCTCAGATTGACAGAGACGTAGGGCTTCGTCTGCAGCAATGAGGGGATGGTCTGGTCTTTATTGGGGAAGAAAGAGTCGAGCTGACAGCAAATAATGGGCGTATAAAATACAAATTTTTTAAAGCAATCACTGTAGCCAGAAAAATGGAAAGAAGTATTGACCCCATCCCCATCACTCTCCTTTCTTCTGTGCAGAGCACCTGAAGGTGGCCCTGGAGGATTACATGACGAGAGTACCCAAGGTTCGCATCCTGAGGACGAAGAAGAGGGAGGGTCTGATCAGGACTCGGCTGCTGGGAGCCGCCGCCGCTAAAGGGGAGGTCATCACCTTCCTGGACTCTCACTGCGAGGCCAACGTCAACTGGCTGCCGCCTCTGCTGGGTGAGGAACAACCAAAGGAATTCAAAAATACCAAAAATGTCTGCCACTTATATCGCACAAGGATGCACATTTTAATTTAAAGGTGATGCCTATTATGCTTCATTGAACAGGTTACAATAGGTCTATGGGCTATACAACATGTTCATAAATTTTTTTGCACAAAATAATTCATAGATAATGAGATTTTAGTCTGCTTAGTTCTGCCTATTTTGAGCTGTTATAGGGCCTCTGCCACTTTAAATCCAAATAAACTGCTGCTGGCCACGCCCCTTCAACTCAGCATTTACACTTGCATGTTTGTTTGCAAACAAAATCGCAATTATACAGTGATGCACCTTTGAAAAGCAGAAGTGGAGCCTCCTTCACGACCAGCAAGAATGCACCAAGTGGTTTCTGGATGGTAAGTCAACAACAAAAAACTTGGTCAAACATACTGGAAACCGCAAATATCCATTTTATCTCAGTGTCCCAAATGTGTTTGGAAATCTTCCCATCATGCACATTTTTCAAAGTGACTCACTTAAGCTACTTGTCAGTTTGTGTCTTTAAATGTCAATGGGGGGCTGTTTCTCCTCCTTCCAAAAACTTCTGTTGCATTGATTATCTTATGGGTAGGGAGCATTTTATGTTAAACGTGTCTAAAACAGTTTTCTAGAAGGTTATTTGTTTTCTGATGTCCTTTTCTGTAAGTATTCTGTCCGTTAACTTATACATGTTTAGGCTTTTAAGTATCACATTTTTTGTTTGCAAACAATACCTATTTAATAATTTCAGAAAAATGTATGTAAGTAAGCTTGATATGCTTATTGGCTAACATTTGATGACATTTACAGCAATGGTTTACTTTTTAAAATCTAAGAACAAATGAGGCTATAAATCACAAAATATTCTCATCTCTTTCTTGTGTTTCCACAGTGTTAGACATTGGTACTTTAACTTTGTATTGTTACATGGTCTGTCACTACTGCTGAGTAGAACACAGGCAAGACATAATAAAGCAAACAAATGTTGACAAGACTGTTTTATAAAGAGTAACACTATGCCTAAATATACCCAAATTTACAGCAAAATTAATTCATAAATTTTGGTACTTTTAATTGCAAAGTATACACTGCTGGCTTTTTTTTTTTGGTTCTAAAGAACACTAGCTTTAGAAAATTATACATGTTAACCTTTTATAGGTGGTCATAGATTGATTTAAAGCAAATGTAAAAGGTTGGCCTAATCCTCTAAAAATACCAATTTCCATATAGTTTTCATTGTGCCCAACTCTACCAGGCCACTAGGCTGATTTTGGCAATTCCATCAGAAGTACACTTTCAGTTCTCAAGTCAGCAACCCAATTTGACACATCAGAAATTATAGAAATTATATCAGGTCATAAAAAACTTGCATAGAATTATAAAATGTTGTGATTTTCCTAAAATTTCATCACTCTTGATGTGTTGATATGCTTTGAAACTCCTTTTTTGAATGTTGAACCAATCAAGTTGCCCACTAAATGACACAGAGACGTTTACAGGCACATCACCCCCACTGAGAGGCTGAGTGCCTCTTCCCCTGCCTCATGGATTTGCTCACAAACACATTCTCACTTTCTCAATGACCCTTTTTGCCGTTAAGGACGAGTGTTCAGCTCAGCACGACTCCAACTCATTTTACAGCAGAACGTTTAACCCTGGTTACCGGCCCATCGAACTCTTTCCAAATCAAGTTGGGATCGGGTGAAAGTATGTCACTTGGATTGTGGTAATGTAGCTACATATTGTAGAAACTATCTGGTAAAAAGGTTACTCAAGTGCTCAGTAATGGATCAAAAAATCAGTCATTTAATATTTAGAAATTGCATAATCAGACAAACAAAAATATAAAGTTATGTGGAAATTTTGGTATTTTAAGGACTTCAATGTAAATGACTTATATAACATAATTACAAAATAGTAAAATCAAGCAAAGTAAAAAAACAGCAACATCCTAATCAACTTCTTGCAGTAGAATACTTAGGAAACTATAAGAAAAACTGCAGGTATGCGGCTGTGTCAAAACAAACCTGTTCAGTCAGGGATGTTAATCACAGGGTAGAGAATTCAAACATTTTACTCAACTTCATTATAAAATTACTTAAGTAAAAGTAGAACGCATAGCATAGTAAAAATATGCCTATAAGTATTTTTTTTCCCCAAAAATGAAACTCAAGTAAAGATAAGTAAGTAAATGTTGAAACCAAAGTGCATTAAATGAAAGAGAAAACATCATAGTTGACTTCTTAGTCAGCTAAGATGGGAGAAAGTAAACCTCACAGAAAACACTCTGAATGTCCTTCTTGAAAAAAAAAGGAAATAATCCAGTCCCTTCAAATATCTGTCAAATGACTTGAAAACATTTGCATATTATTCAGTATATTTCCCTGCTGTAATTTTTAAGACACAATCAAACGTGTCCCTCTGTGCTTTTTAGACCGGATTGCCCAGAACCGGAAGACCATTGTGTGTCCCATGATAGACGTCATCGACCACGACCACTTTGGGTACGACACACAGGCGGGAGACGCCATGCGGGGGGCCTTTGATTGGGAAATGTACTACAAACGGATTCCCATTCCTCCAGAGATGAAGAGGGATGATCCCACTGAGCCTTTTGAGTGAGTAACAGCAATCTCCAGAAATGTGGTGGAGCTGTACCATAAATATAAATATACCATAAACAATGGATTAATATCTCCAGATTGAGTTTCCATTTGATTGACCTTATACTAAAAAATACTTAATTTGATAGATTTCACTCTACAGTTTTGTTGGACATTTTGAAGTTGAATTTAAAAAGGTGATGCAATTGAAACAATGTAATTTTCTTTAACTTAGCGCATATTTTTACAGAAGGAAAAATTTTTGAAAGGTGAAAACAAGAAATTATTCTGATGACTTGACAGAAATCAACTTAAAAAGAGCAAATGTAGAATGAAACAATTAACTTTGCCTCATCTGCTTAGATTGAGAGCAGTGGTGCACTATAGACATTACAAAAATAAATGACAGTTTAAATTTTAATGTTTTGAATATAATGAAAAGACAAAATTACTAAATACACATCGGTACATGGAAACAATGAAGCAATATTGGGAAGAAGAGTCAAAATTGCTCAACTATAATTTAAGAAAAGTTATACAGAAAACAACTAAGAGGTATTGCTGTTAAAAATATTTTCAAAAGCTTTTGAGTTATGTGGTTTATTCAGATTCTTTTCTCACAAGTTTTTGCATTTTCCTTCATCATTTTTAATAGTAATTTAGTGTTTGATAAATATTGTTTGGGCTGCATGTTAATTGTATAAACATCCTACCCATAATCTGGTAAAAGTTCTTTCTGCCTGTAATATATAATATAATATATCATCACCCAGAAATTATGCTATGACTATTTGTATTGTGGATTAAAGCTTTTTATCTCCTTAGCTCTTCTTACTAAAACAAGAAGTTAAAAATATAACATTGTACTGACTCTGGTGTTCAAAAGATGCCCATGAATATCTTCAGTATCTGCTGTGTTGCTTTGATTGTGTTCATGTCTTGTAAAAACTGCAAAGACCTGTCGGTTTTTCACAGTGGGGATCTGTTCTGCTTAGTGGTCCTGTGGTGTGAAGAAAGCCCCAGAGGTTTTCTCTTGGCTGACTGTACAAAATCTGCTGCGTTTTCCTTTAATTGATCCTCCTCGGGGACAAATTTGGCAAGAAAAGACCACCTTTAGGGATGCTGCCTCCGATCTTCTATTTAATCAAAGGCCAGTAGCTATAGCAACGTTGAGCACATTTATGCGCAGCTTAGTGTATTCCTTGCACTGGATAATACAGTTGTTGATGGGTAGACAAGACAGATCAGTTTGTTTAATAATGCGTTTACCAGAAGGAGATTTCATTGAAGGCCGACACAAATACGTGTTTGTTCGTTCACTTGCTGCCCTAATTTTTTGCCTCAGGTGTGCAGCAGCAACAGTCAGGTTCAGCAGACTCTAACAAGCCCTCCACTCCTCAGCTCAGAGTCTATAGCGAGCTAATGGGTGGTGCTCTCTGTACATCGTTATGTGTTAGGAAGTAGTGTCGCAATATATTTATCACAATCTCCTTAGAACCGTCTCCAGGTTCAAGCAACTCAAATAAAGGAGACCCTCCAAGTACTGTAGTAATTTATAGTTAACTTAGTTACAACTTATTAAAGCCTAGTTTGTGCACTGAATAGTCTCTAATTGATTGAACCAACGTCTTGTTGATATTGAAAAGATGTTTAAGAAATATTTAGTTATTGTCATAAATCGGTGGAGTGGAGGTGATGAGGCAGAGGCAGGAGACCCAGGATAAAGTGGAATAAATGATTTAATGGCAGGTCTCAAAGTAATACAGTCCAAAACTTAGTCCCAACACCGGTCAGCACGGCCGAGCAGAAGCCTGGGCTCGACACCGGTAGCACCAGGTAAACGAAGGGCAGGAGACCAGACTGGACAGAATGACATGCAACACGACAAGGACCCGACAAAGACGCTGACACACAGGTGAGACTAAATACACAAGAGGTAATCAGGGAACGAGACACACCTGGGAACAATCAAGGGGAGGACAGGACAACACGGAGAGCACAGAGACACAGAAACTCGAAATAAATACACAGAGAAACAGGGATCCTGACAGTTATTGGATCCTTGTTTTGCTTCCAGCAAAACAAGGATCTATTATATACTTAAAACATATTTATACTTCATATAGCAAGTAGGTTTATGCAGTTAAGCCTCAAATTAGTTCTACTCCTTGCAGATTTAGTAATGTTGTTTTCATTCAACCAAAAAGTGTCTTTTTGCTAGGAAATGAGATCGGTATTTAAAATGCACATAACCCAAAATGACGTACAGTATAAACTCAACAGGCTCATATGCTGCGGTCCTTTCCAAGACTCAGAAAATATACCTTCCATAAGCCAGCAACAACTCCCATCTTCAAAGCAATGTGTAACTGTTCCTGCTTTACTTCATCTTCCAGGTCTCCAGTGATGGCAGGTGGACTGTTCGCTGTGGACAGGAAGTGGTTCTGGGAGCTGGGAGGATACGACACCGGCCTGGAGATCTGGGGAGGAGAACAATATGAGATCTCCTTCAAGGTAAAAAAGATAAATGTCTGCAACTGAATATACATATTTACATATGTTTGAAAAAAAAAAAAAAAAAAACTAGAGTACCGTATTTTCTGGACTATAAGTCGCTCCGGAGTATAAGTCGCACCAGCCATAAAATGCATAATAAAGAAGAAAAATCCATATATAAGT
>CAEFZX010015297.1:0-23097 GCA_903066825.1 Alfaro cultratus
AAATATGAGTTAATGGTTTAGAGATTCCTTTAATTACTATTTTAATAGTTTTCATGTCGAAATCATCACAGTCAGTAGATGTCTTATTTTTACTTTTATTTACAATGTTTATGATTTCTTCTTCTAGTACAGGGTTGAGATATAAGGAGCTGGGGTTATTCACAATTTGATATTGCTGAGTTGCAGTTTTTATGGTCGGTATTTTTATATATATATAAATATTTTATAAATACATAAATATGAAATACCTTGAGGTTATATATATATATATAAAGTCATTTTAACCCTTCACCATTTCTTATCTTTGTGGTTTTCGCAGTTTTGGATACAATGTTTTTTTGTTTTTATTCCCAAGGGTGGAGTTTTGTACATGCTTTGACAATTTAAAATGATTTTCTTTCTTCTCCTTATAGTCTACAGCAACAAAATATGCTTTTATTACTAATATTCAACATTTATCAGCAGAAGTTCATTTAGAATTAATCTGGTTTTACCTAAAACAAATTTAATATCAAGTCCTACAACATTAATATATAATTAATTTTCATTCTAATTCATAATTTTTATGACTATCTCCAAAGAAAAAACAATGGATATGCAGTGATTTAAGTATGTCACCTACTTGCTCCCAGCAGTATGTGTTTGATATTAGACAGCAGCCAGAAATACAATTATTCGTCAACATTGCATAGGCATCATCCTACATTAAAAATATAACAAGTTAAGGTATACAAGAGCATGCAAATTCACAAAAAGGCACAAAAAAATAAATAAATAAATAAACAAGCCCAAATAATAATTAAACAACTTTTCCTAAAAAAACAAAAAACATATTATTCTTCATTTATGGGGGAAACTTATCCAACGACAAATGGCTCATTACACAAGCATGTGCCTGTCATGAATGTTTGAAGAAAGGGATTGCCTGGTGTGTTGCTGCAGGTGTGTCAGGGCAAACTATGCAGAGCAGCATTCCACCTAGCAGACTTTTCTACTGTCTCCCCACTAACCGTCTCATTAGCGGGCTTCAAATGGAGAGCTGGACAAAGCGTTCACGTGTTTTGGACACATGTGAGTAGCATGCTTTTGTTTCGTCAAATTAGTTTCTATGAATAGGCATGAAAGTTTCCCTGAAAAGCGTACAGTGCGCTGAGAATAGAGCGAGGAGCTAAAAGGTAGGGGTGGGGATAAAAACGTCACGGATCTGGATGTCTGCCAGCACAAATTGGCAAAGCCGACAAGAGCCAACGCAGAGTATGACCAATAAGATATCTCCTCTACGGTTCTCATACGGTGTCGGTCTGACTTGGCTAGCAGAAACATTTTATTTTGGTATATCACTCTCTTTCTTTTTATAGAGGTCTCATTCAGGCTCCTCTCACATGGCTCAGAGTACAGGATAAGCCAAGGGGAGGCTAATCCCATCTGATTTAACTGTGTTTGTGAAGAGAGATTGACTTGGGATTCAAATGTGAGCAAGCTTTTAAAACAGTATATTTATTCTAAATGTCTTTTCTTTATCGAAACCTATTGGGACAAGAAGCTTTATGCTTGTCTTGAGGAGAAGATTGTTGTAATCATTGGCGTTCACTGAATTATCTTCCATACCTCACGAAGTTTCAAAGTGTCTTAGGGACATCTTAGGCAGTGACCTATCACCACACCTTAAACATGTGAAGCAAATTAAATCCACATACTGCTTGAATTATATGTTGACACATGGATAGAGCCGTGAAAAAGTATTCATACCCTCTGAACTCTCCCACGTGTCGTTGACATCAAAACCACAAAATTCAACAGATTTTATGTGACACCAACGCAAAGTATCCCATAATCACTAATTGGGTGGAAAATATGCATTTTTATTTAGCAAGTGAATACTCTTCAGAGCCCCTTTTTACTGCAGTTTCATCTTCTGGTCTTTCGGGGTATGTCTCTGCCAGCTGTGGACAGTCTGAGAGCGTCATTGTCTTGCTGGAAGGTAAACATTCACCTGGTCTTGAGTTTTTTGCAGCCTCTAACTTATTTTCTTCCAAGAATGTCCTGCGTATACCTCCATCCATCTTCCACATCAACCACCATAGGTCATGGTGGTGACCAGCTAATGTCACCATCATGTTTAATGCAGGATGATTCCTTCGCAGTGTTGACCTACAGTACGTAGCATGTTGGATGTAGGCCAAAAAGCTGAAAGTTTGGTCTCAAAACACCTTTTTCGACATGTGTGCCATGTCCACTAAGTGGCTCGCAATAGATTTTAAGTTGTGGATCTTTCCTTGATCCACAACTATGTTCTATGTTGCACCATGTTTCTGTTTTTTGATATGATGTAAAGCACTTTGAAATGCCTTGCTGCTGAAATGTGCTATACAAATAAAACTTGACTTGACTAACTTGACTTGAGTGTTACATAAATACATAAATATGAAATACCTTGAGGTTGTTCTCTGTATGAAATAGTGCAGGTTTATTATGTGGTTAGTAGAGGACATTTCCGTGTGGCGCCTTGTGGATATTTTTCCAAAATAAAAAACCTAAAATACATGCCTGCCTGTCAGGTCAACAACACCTCATCGTTGAGTGAATGCTTTAAAGATGAAGAACAAATAAAACGAGTGAATATCCTTCCAGTTTTATTATGTAACTTGGAAGCAGATCTTCTTTCAGCCAGTAGAGGTCAGGAGAGCTCTCTTTTCCAATTGCCCTGGGGTTTTATTTTATTGTAAAGGATCTTTACGAGGTCTGTCCCACAAAAGGCCCATAGCAGTGGATGTTCTTCATAATGTGATTAGCACTGCTGGCCTCTGATTTAGAAGGACATTAAAGCATATTAACATTAACCACCACAGCAAGCTTGCTTTGATGTAATCACCCAGTTAAGGACATTTTTGCCCCCCTTAGGTCAAATATAACAACCAGAGTAACTTTTTATTTTTTTGTCATCCAAAGATACAGTGTATTACTAATAGATTTACTGGCACTGGGTGAACAGAATAAAACACAACTGAGAGCTCCAATCCATCATCAGGACAATCAAATAAAAATGGTTCTGTTGCCTGTGACAAGTGTGCTTTTTTTATTTATTTATTTTTTTAAACGAAAGAAAGTATATCAGCCCTTCGAATGAAGAGAAACTGACAGTGTTCACTTGCTGTCAAATGGTCCACATACCTCTCTCACATATTATATAACTGAGCAGTGCTTGTCACACTCACACACACAAGCGACTGAGGCACGGAAAAGCTAAATCTGTTACAAAGGCAGCGATGTATGTGAGTCATGAAAAATTAGCATTTTGTTTTCTTTTTTCTGCAGAACATAGGAGCTCCACAGAAATGTATGTGCAAGCCGCATGACGTTTTCACAGGGACGAAACCAATGCGATGACAGAAAGTTCAAAGGCCGACAGGATTCCGTTTTTGGTCTGGAGAGGTGCGCAGTGACTTTCCAGGTGGAGCAGGAGAGAAAAGGAGAAGAGAGAGTGTGAAACAGGATAATGTATAACACCCACCCGTACTACTGGGATATTAGAGTTATCTTTTTCATATGCAAATAGGATCAAGCTCATGAGGGCTTTAAATTTCAACTAAGAACTGGCAAAAAGAGAAATAAAAGACTAGCAACTTCTGGATTAAATTATTTTTTACACGTTTTCCACACATATCGCCGACCTAATAAGCTCAGTTTATTGTTTTGGCTTAAACCAGGGGTGTCCAAAGTGTTGTGTGGCCGGAGGGCCAATTGAGGCCCCTAATCTGCTTTTCATTACTTTAATAAAGTTGGCTAAAAACCTCAGGCGTTTTCAAAGAAAAAGTGACCTAAACACTGGTTTTATTCATCAGAAGTGATAAAATTGCGTTCTATTTTTTTTCCAATTGATATCTAGAAAATGAGCAAAATTATTCTTAATAAAGCAAATCTGCAGAAAACATTTTAAGTTTTGGATATAGAATAATTTGCATCTTTTTCCAGCAAGAAATCTCACTTCTTTATTTGTTTAATTTAAGTATTGTATGTGTAATTTATTGTCAAGCGGGTAAAAAACATTTCTTAGGCCCTTTTGACTCCGTGGGCCCACATGGCAAAAAGATTAGACACCCCTTGCTTAAACCCTTGTCCTATTTTTTGTAAATACTTGTTGAAGTAAATGAAATAAAAAACAAAAAAAAAAATAAAATGAACAGTCAAAAAGATAGGGACAGAAGCAACAGAACAAATTTAAGTTTTTAGCAGCAAGAAACAATCCTTTGGCAAAGAGCTTTGGTGTGTTAGTAATGTTAGACTAGCTTTTCCAAAGTCAACAAATTACATAAAAAACAGAACCTCTGAATTAACTTATTTTCATGTCAAAACACATTTAAAAATGTTTTGCTTTGTCAATGACACACATTTTACATTTTTAAAAACAGGAACATAATGAGTTTTGTGCAACTCCCCAAAGCTAATATGGTGATTACAACAATTTCATTTCAGAAATGTAACTTTTGTAACATATGCCATTGTCCCAAATAACATAACATGCTTTGAAGTAAAGAGTTTCTACATAACATTTCATATGACCAAACACCAAAATGAGCCAAATTTAAGAGCTAAGAATAGAAGTGAGTTGAAATCCCCTCCAAATTTTGCAGAATTTTATTTTTTTGTCATGGCTTTCAGCTGCCCTCACTGTTGTGGGTTTTCGTTCTGTGCTTGAGCATTCGTGACAAACCACAGAAATGGCAAAAATAGAAAACAATGTCATTGGAACAATACAAGGCAAGAACAAGAGGATAAGAAATACTTTAGAAAAAGCTTGTTTGTTTTTTTTATAGTAAATTTCTACAGTTGGAACTAACAGATTAAAAACTTTGCTTTAGTCTAAACTAGGCGCTTTTTTTTTCTTTGCAGGGAAGTTAAGAGACTTTAACCCACCTGCCTTTTTTCCGCTGTGGCCCACTTGCTTCCTGTGACACACACACACACACACACACACACACACACACACACACACACACACACACACACACACACACACACACACACAGACCTAGTGGTTTTTATGCTTTTTGCATCATTGCCCCTCATGGGATGACATGCCACTCTCTCTAGCAGAGAAGCTTATGTTGTGGGTAATAAACACAAGCTTCTCTGCTTATTTTTTTTGCTGGAAGAGCAAAAAAAGAAAATATATATATATATCAAAGAAGGGAACTGTATTCTTTCCATTGCAATGAAAACTAAAGAGTGATTATACAGAAATGTATTTCTTTCTGCTGTTGCATGTTTTTCTCAGAGAACAAGCAGTAAACTTGACAGACGTTTTATCATATTTTATTGGACTGTTGAAGCAGCTCCTCAAGTCTAAACCTAAAGCCTCAATGCTAGAAAACGTGTCAATGTATATAACTTGACTGACTGATTATAAAGACCTTTGACAATGTGCTACCCTCCGAATAAGGACACAGGAAGTGATATAACTTGATCAGCTGAGCCTTAAAAAAAAGCGAAAGAAGAGGCCGAGACAAAGAAGCAACCACCTACAGACTAACACTCCAGAAACAATAAACCTAAAAAAATATTATAATAATAGTCACCCACTCAGTTGTTGACAAGGGAGTCTAAAAAGCTCCACAGATAACCCACATTGACAGTGCTTTGTAAACTAAACACTTAAACTTTGTCACGTTGCAACCACAAACTTCACTGTCTCTTATTGAGGTTTGCTTTTGTTTTTACCAGGCTAGGCAACAACTACCCCATGGACAGACAGAGATGGAATGGAACAGTTTCAGATCAATGCATGTTAGTATGTTAGAATAGTCTAGTCAAAGCTCAAACCTAAGTACAAATCAAAATATGTGGCACGACTTGTTTATTAATGTGTGTCACACTCTTTGACTGAGTGGTTTTGTAAACTAGAAAGGGCAGAAATATCAGCCTCTGCATAGCAGGGGGAATTTTTATGTTTTGTGCTGGACTATAACCTATAATCCAAATCACAATATGCTCATTTTTTGGCTATAACATAACAAAATGTAAGAAAATGTTTAGCTTTGAATTTCAAAAGCTAAAATAAACCTCGCGCTAAAATTACAACCGATCACAGAAGTGAGGGGGAACGGGGAAGGGGCAACTCAGCAACTTTTTTAGCTGAAAGCAAGTTCCACTTCCTCTTTCCTTCTTCAGTGTCTACATGCAGCTCTCTTTGCTTCCTCTTGCAATCCTTCTAATTTCTGAGTCAAACAGCCACCTGACAGGGGATTTCCTGGACAGAGCAGGCTGCAGAAGCCACAGCGACCGACGGCTTTCCTCCTTTTCCGCTTTGGCTACTTCCGCTCCCAAGTGTTTTGGTAAAAAAATAAAGTAAAATAAAATCCCAAAAGATTCCAGATTTGTCTTTATGTGGATCTCAACCTTGGAACGTAAAACTTGCATGCTGAAAAGTGTATGCAATCTCATTCTCCTGAGCTGAACGTGGTATTAAGTCTCAGAGAAAATGAATTCTTATTACAACTCTAAAGAATTCAAAGAGTTTTATTCCGTTCCAGTCTGTAAAACCTGATTTATGGTCCTCTCTAGATATGAAAAGTCAGTCCCACTGTGCATTGTAGAGGTTTTCCCTAAACAACCTTTCACTTTTTGTGCAGATAGCACTTCAACACTGGACACACTTGCTCTTTCGGACCTTAATTGAAAGTATCACCCTCTGTAAATGTATTTGGTTCTTCTTCCTGTGCAATATGTCCAGCCATTAGAGAGCTGATTTATTTCTGTTACTCATAGCAACTCAATAGTTCTGCGAAGAGAGAAAAGGGTCAGGAGGAAATTACTTAATCGGAGACCTGCTGGTGAAAAGACATTGATGGAACATGTTTTGACTGGTGACTTGGTTCGCAATAAATGCAATAAATGTCCACAATGCAGCCATTTATGGCCCTTGAAACCATTTTTGGAGGCTCCTGATAGAAGCTGTTTTCTTTGCTTTGCAGCAGAGGCTACTGGTGGAGATGGTCCTTTTTACTTTGGGGGTGAGATTCTCTAACAAATGAAAATCTTAATAGAGTAGAGGATCTTATGTACAACATAAATATTTATTTTAGTTTTTATTTTTTGAAGAAAGTATGAGAATATAACCTGTTTTAGACTAAGAAATAAAACAAACTTGAAGCTATTATCCTTCTTCTGCAAAAACAACATTTAAATATTGCATGTTTAGTTTTGTTTGTGTTTTGCCAACCTGCTCCTGACATATGGTAGACAGAAGGTTACTGTCACACAGAACAGAACCAGCAATTTAAAGAAAGTACTGCGGCTCAGTCAGTGGTACGACATTAATGAGCAAATGTCAGAAAACCACAAAGAGAACTCTTGAGCAGTTTTTCTGATTTACTACAATTTATGTCACTTATGTTGAAAACTGATCACTGAGACTGGATTAAAAGAAGCTTCAGCGCTAGTTTAAGTGTCAAGCACACCAGCTTATTGCAGGTTTTAATTAGTATTTTCTCTGTTTGTTCTTATGTTTAATTGTACAGTGTAAATGCAATGTTAAACTTGAAAATCTTTAACATTTGGGATGTTTTAAGTCCCAGAAAACAGACTTTTCAAAAGGGGTGAGAATATTCTCGAGAGTCACTGTATCTGAATCAGACGCTCTTCTGCAAAAACTCATTTATCGGCTCCTCGTAAAGTCAGTGCAAGCAAAATTATATTTGCATCTGCCACCTTCTGCTGCTTTGTTTAAGATGTTGTGAAACAAGTTTTCAAATGAGCCTGTTTTCTGGGAAGCCATAACAGGAAGTTTTCTTAGGAAATCTAAGGAGGAGGCCCTTCCTGTATTCTACCAGTCTCCGAGTTTGGTCTCAAAAATTGATAAGCGAAAAGCTGATTTTAAGACGTCTCACTTCAATTAGTCTTAGACCAAACGAGCAATTATCAGAATCTTCATTGTTGTGTCTCATTGAAGAGGCTTCGTGGTTGATTGAGGAACTGAAGATCATGTTACTGTATGACTTTATGGGCAAAAAAGAAAATCTGAAAAGAAGATTTTTAACTATGTTATGGAAGATCAAATACTTCTATAAATAAGTGAATCAATTTGCTGTTTCTCCACACTGACCTCAGCCAACTACATTTTAGACTGTTTTCATAAATGGGCAAATTTACAAATTCAAGTTGTTGGAATTTCCAGAACTGTGCTGCTCATTTTTACATTTTAAAACCTTTTTTTTCCCCCTGTATTTCTTCCTGAAACACAATTATTTTGGACAACCATTCTGCTGTGCAGCTGGGAGGTTTTTTGCTAGCACTTTTATTTTATTTTTTTACTTTTTGAGCGTTTATGATTCATAACCATTGCAACAAAGCAGTTTACTGCTGGGAGAAGGTGATTAACATCACAATAGCTGAATAATACCTCGACTGCACCCACAAATCCCAGATGAGTTGAAAAGAAGGTGTCATGGATTCAAAGAAGGAGCAAATAGGAGAGAGAAGGGGAGGAAATTATAACAATGTCTTCCATTGATCATAATGGGGAACATGAGATTGTTTGCAAACAAGTTGCATGCAGTGGAAGCTCTGAAGATTAATGTGCAAAGATGGACTGATTATGAAATGGAGAACATTACGGACAACCCATGGCGTCCTCTTCATCAGACTGTGGTTATCTTCAGTCAGAGGCTTCCTCAGATTTGTAGTATGACAGACTGCTACATGAGCTCATCCCTGCCCACAGGCACTTAGATAATAGTAGTTAAATAATAATAATAATAATTAAATATGCCTTCAGTGAAGTATTTTTCAATTGAAATGAAATAAATCACGCCTGAATTGAGACATGTGAGGAATTGGGTTTTTCGCTCCAACCTGAATGGAAACAGGGTCCCTGAAACCGGTAGATTTAAAGGAGCAAATGTCCGAGATCACGTTCACCTCAGCGGTGGGAAACTAAACATAGCTTGCAAGATGACAGGATGACAAACCAACCACGGACAGAGATGTGCATGCAAAAAAAAAAAAAAAAACCCTGATTGAACAAGAGAGCTCGTACAATCCACAGAAGCCACTTCGAGAGTATGAGATAAATATATACACAGGAAGTGCCTCCCACTCTTTTGCCCCTGTGAGTGTTCTCTCTCTCTCTCTCTCTCTCTCTCTCTCTCTCTCTCTCTCTCTCTCTCTCTCTCTCTCCCTCTCTCTCTCTTGTTCTCTCTCTCTTTCTCTCTCGCTGTGTCAGAGTGTTACTCATGGCACTGTGTTGCTGAGCAGCAGCCAGTTGTGTTTTTCCCCTCACCGAGCTCAGTCACTCTCATCCTCTGATCTGACTCTTATGCACTCTGAGGCTCACAGGACAGAGCAGACCTTTCCTCTCCTCCTCTACCTCCAGTCTCGTGTCTGACAGGATTTCTTCGTTTTCTTTTACACGTATCTCCCTTTTCTCTCTCTGCCGGTTCCTTGGGCATTAGTGGGGTGCCTGTGTGTGTGCGTGTGTGTGTGTGAGTGCGTGTATGTGCGTGTGTCTGGGGGTTTCAGCATGGAAGCAGTGGCACTGTACACATTTCGTGCCACAGAGAGTGATGAACTCAGTTTTAATAAGGGAGACATGCTCAGGGTAAGAGAAACATTTTTTTACTTCATCTATCCATCTATCCATCTATCTATCTATCTATCTATCTATCTATCTATCTATCTATCTATCTATCTATCTATCTATCTATCTATCTATCTATCTTTTTTTTAAACTTTTTTCAAAAAAATGATAAAAGTTCAGAGCTTATGAGTCACTTTAATCCAGAGCTTGAGAATTACTGTAGTTTGTTACTCATTTTGAAAGACCCGCACTGCAATGCAAGGTTTTAGCTTATTTCTAGATATAAACCATCACATGGTTTGTCGTCATATTCATTATTGACATTTTAAGTTTCTCATGTCTGAATTGTTCCACTAGTTAGTGCTAGTTTTATACCTATAGCTGCTTCTTGGTTTGTGTTTCTTTTTTTTTTGGGGGGGGCACACTGGGTCATTTCATCACCTTCGCCAACTATTGTGTGTCACTTTGTTTTGTTTTTTTAATTTAGTTAAGTATTGTAATTTTATAAATCATGGCGATAAAGAACATTGTAATTGTTTATCATTTCCTGAAAGCTTTTGGTTAAACCATATCTGCATTTATTTTGGTTTTTATTCCGCTTTGAGGGCAGTAGACTCACACAAAATGTAACAGATTAGTAGCCTTGATCAAACCAAAATAAAAAAAAGCGACCTGATGGTGCTAGATAATACTTTTTGAAGTCACATAACATAGTTCTCTGACAGTGGCAGAAAATTACTTTAAATCTTCAGTTGTCAAAGCGAGTATGGTTTCATACATGACACTATTTAATACATAGCAATGTACGGTTACAGCACTTCGTACTTTAACAACTGTTAAAGTACTAAGTGGGAAAAAAACAGCATCCTGTTTTGGTTTAGGTACTTCTATTTTTTTTATATATATAAATATAAAGTCTGTTCTTGTTGATTGCGTCTGACTACCTTGTGTATGTTTTATTCTCTTCTAACCTGTTATTCATTATATTTTAATTCCCTAAATGTTAAAGCGACTCAGATTCTGTTGTTTAGCATGAAAACTATTGTTCATTTCAGGTTCTTAATATTATATTAAAAAAGTTGTTATTATTCTTTTTTTGCTGTTTTCCTCGTTTCCCTGTAGGTGATGGCAAACTGCCTTAGGCCTGCTAAACATGCATTGGGATTTATTTTTTTGGTGTGTGAGCTGAGAGGAAGTCTCAGCTCTCACAGCAATGCTACACTGCATTCACACTCTGAAGTTGTTCTAGGTTCAAAGTTACAATTTAAACAGATCACTCATTAAAGTTGGAATCGGAAGTCAAAGTTTGTCAAGTCATTATGAGTTCGAGATCCGATATGGCTGCTGCACGTAACATTAAGCTCGCAGGAATACAGTTTTTATCATAACCTTTCATGCTTTGTACCTCAAGAAACCACATGTACACACGGTACTGCGCACACAATTTGTAATTTTGTTTCATAAAGTGATGTTTTATACGTGTTTTATTGGCTCTGATATATCTGTCTCTACTGTACAGCACTTTGGGTAGAGATATTGATTTTTTAAAGTGCACTTTATAAATAAAAATAGAATGGAATATACAGTACATTGCCACGAAGACTGCTAAGAAGGGAATACTCTGATTCCAACATACTCTCTCTAAAATTTCTAAGCGGTCACAAAACACTTGCATTATTGAGTTCTTAATTTATCCCCTTTATTGTTCAGCAGTAGATTTTGTTATCTTCAGTCATTTGAAAGGTTTATATTTTGACAAGTTCAATTTAATAT
The DNA here is from genome assembly GCA_903066825.1 of Alfaro cultratus. Lineage (NCBI taxonomy): Eukaryota > Metazoa > Chordata > Actinopteri > Cyprinodontiformes > Poeciliidae > Alfaro > Alfaro cultratus. Next base: position 11,348 of record CAEFZX010015297.1, read on the forward strand.
TTAGACCCATTCATACACAGTTCAAGCATTCAAAGACAGCCCTTCAAGTAGAAGGATGTCTGCTCAGACATTGGTTTTCTCTTGTTTCCGTTGTGTTGAGGTAAACCATGCAAATACCTTCTGACTTTGACACTTACAACACAGATGTCAGAGTAAGAACAGCCATCTCTGCTTTCCGTTTAAAATATGACATTAAGACGCGCCGCAAAATGACAGGAGAGTAATTTCGCAGAGCAATCATGACACGATTTTCTGATTTTATTTAAAGCTAACTTCTATATTTGCTGAACATGTGAAACAACAGCTTGTGTTTCAACTGCTGAAAATTGTTGTAGTGGAAAGTTTTTGCTACAGACGCCCCCTCAAAAGTAAAAGAGGTTGTTGAAATTTATATTGCAGCTCCAGCTGGTCAGCAGTCACACACAGACAAATCCAAGGGATTAAATTAACCACAAGATTTTGTCTCTGCCAAGTGCTTCTCTAGGTCAGGCTTTAACTGCAATTTCAGTAACCCTTGATTCATGGGGAAATTGCATTAAAGTGTATTACAGATTTACAGAACTGTGTATTGGGACACAATTCAGGTGTTGTTTCAGTAATACTTCTGATTTTAGTTTAGATCTTTTCCTTTCATGCCCTTAAATATTCTGAAGATCCTTCTAATCTCTGCGGTCTGCAAAGTCATCTGTGCATTCAGGCAAAATGAGGCGGTATTTACATCTGAAGCATAAGTAATTATGGTCGGCCTTTTGGGGAACATAAGCTTTATGGTTGCAGTAAATAGGACAGTCACCTGAAGCAGTGCTGGGTTTATGTGAAATGATCTTTTTTTTTTTTTTTTTTTCCTACTGCTGTGGTAAATGGCTGTCTTGACACTGCAACCTTAATTTGTGCTTCAAGTTTGAATGTCGTTTATATTTCTTAGTTTGTGCCCAAAAACCTCCTCATATATGTGTATTAGTACATTGAGGGATTAAAAATCAAAAGATTATTTCAACATTATTTCTGTTTCCTGTTGACGCTGGATGTTGGTGTCTGAAGCCGCCTCTCTGGTTAATAATCTATCTCTGGTCCCAGAGAGGCTCATTTTCAGACTTTGTTGCCTCCAAGAAGTGGAGCTTATTCTGCTCGGGTGCATTGCTTTGTTCATGTGTTATTGTGCGGTAGCCGTGCGGAGCCGGATCCATCACAACGAGAAGAGAGGTGACTCATAAAGAAGTGGTAAAAATAGCTTTGCAGATAAATAAAAAGTGGCAACTCTAAATTTCTGTTTAAAGCTCAAAGACAATGTGGATAAGTTTGGACTCGACGGCCACAAAAAAGGAGCACAGCGACGCCTCCTTCCTTTGTTTTTCCAACATTAACACAGGTGCTGGAGAACAACAGTCAACTATAGACTTCTGTACACCTCTAATTAACAGATGTCAGAGGGCGCACATGTGAAATTTATTTATTTTTGAAGATTAGTATTATAAAAAATAATTACTAGCAGTGTAATTCAGTCTGATTGCTGCGCACTAAATGGTGTTATCATATATTCCATATTTGTAGTTTACAATACAATTATTAGTAGTATTTTGTTATTGCCACTGCAACTAAGTAAATCTGAAAAAGCAACACATTTTGTCCAGTCAAAAGAAATTCAAGAGCAGATGAGAAACAGAGCAATTTTTAAGACTATCAAACTCCAGTGAACCAGAATAGGAGTCAATAACCATGAATAGAGAAAACTTTGTTTCTTTCCCCATTTTAAATAAAAAGGAAAAACAAAAGCATGATGAATACATTTCAATGACATTGAATGAATTTTTTGTGTTCTCAAAACTATCCAGCAAATACTTTTTCATGACTTCTATAGAAAAAGCATATGCAAAATACTGATATTTTTATATGGTCTTTGGCCTTGCAGTTGTATTATTTTTCACAAAATATATGTAGGTGAAATCTATCAAAGTCTGAAGGCCCATTTATATTGAATTATTTCTGTTTGGGGAAGGTAGTAATCTGTTTCAGACTCTGCTTGTACAAGCTGTATGAGAGACTTGATTTTAACAGCACTTGCAAGAGTTAACATCTGTCACTTCCACAGTCGGCGTGATGCAGTCATGATGGAATAATAGAGGATGGGGAGTTGAAAAAAGAAAACCCCACTGAAGAACCTCGACTACAGCCACAGAGAGCTAAATGAGGATTTCTTTCTGTACTTCTGCATTCAAAAACACTTCTGTTTGGTTGAGTGTTGAGCGGCCAACTCAATAATAGGGCAATCATTTAGCTCTGAGTGAATGATGATTGATGCTCTGAGCAGTAAATCAATCTGTGGTCTGGATCACATTTTCAAATGCTCACACAAACGTGCTATGTAGCCATTACCGCCAGCTGATGCATGAAATTAAGTTTTTGAAGGTAGGGAGGGGACAGGGGGAAATTGTTTTGGCAAACACCCCAAAAACGTCTATGTCATTGCCATATTTAAGTTCTCAAAGCCAGTAAATGGAAAACCTACTGTACAGTTATGTGGGCATAAAGACTTTATGATGGGACCGGCTGGTATCCCTACCGCCATTTTGTGTGTTTGAAGCCAAAACAACTACGACAGAAAAAACCCTTTACAAAAAACAATTCATTTGCATAGTTTCTGTTTTATTAAATTGTACATTATTAGACTTGACTAGTTTTGTTTGAGCTTTACTCTTAACAAGAACTAGTTCTAAGTTTGGCTAATTTAAAACAGAACTAATTTGTGTTCATAGTTATTCTGGATTAAAGCAACAGCTTCAACATGCACCAGTTTTCAATGTTTTGAAAATGTGTGTGTGTGTGTGTGTGTGTGTGTGTGTGTGTGTGTGTGTGTGTGTGTGTGTGTAGGTGTGTGTGTGTGTGTGTGTGTGTTTTTGTCAGATTAATATACTTAGAAAAATAGAAACTTAAAGTTCCACAAGTGGTCAGATAAAATTTAAATCACTATCAGCTAGAATTTTATGTCATTACAAAAATATATTTTTAAAAGTGTTAGGTGATGACAAAATTTTAAATACAGGATAACATTTTTTATTTTCTACTGCTGAATCAAGCATTTCAAAAGAGCTCCTGAACTCATGTTTCACTACCAAGTTCAGGACGAGGGCAATAAGCTTATTTAGTTACAGAAGTTGTGAATCATCTTAAAATATCAAATGACACAGTAAATGACATATTCTTGAGTAAAAATACCTTCTTGACAAGAGTGGAGCATCATGCAAAAAAAAAAAGAAAAAAAAAAGAAGAGTTAAAACATGCAGCTTTAAACAACACACAGATCATGAGATGCTTTGCCTTTTAATAGCCTCAATGCTCTGTTTCTAAGGTTGCAGTGGTAAAAAAAAAAAAAAAATTTAAGGGTGTTTCATTGATCTTGGTAACATCACCACTAAATTTGAATGTATTCGATTGCAGTGCATTTTAAAAGCTGAAAGGCTTTTGGTATGAAACATAGACATACTGAAGAGTATACTGTTGCATTTCAAATTTGCACCAACTTCTTTACCAGCAGCATTTCATGTATTTACCCGTCTGTGAATGTTTGTTCCCAGATCACCAACATGGAAGATGATCCTAACTGGTACACAGCTGAGCTCCACAACAGGAAAGGCTTTGTGCCGAAAAACTACATCAACCTGAGGCCACATGCGTAAGCTCTCTCTCACACACACAAGCAAACGCACCCACACGTGTATATTGTGCCCCCACACATCCTCAGCTCTTCTGTAAATTGGGTGAATGCATTTCACACATCCAGCGCTGGTCTATCTAACCACTCATCAGTCAGTGAATGTGTGCAGCGGGTCGCTCCAGGCGCTCTGTGCTCCGCTTTGGACATCTGCACTCTGGCATAAGGCAGAATACCCAAGGGGACGCTCTCACTTTATGCCTTACATAAGCCCCACAATCCAGGCGTCTGTATGTAGTGTGTGTGTGTGTGCCTTTTAGTGCTAATCTGCTTGTACACCCCATGTTTCCATCAGATGCTTGGACACCAGCTGGGTTGTATATTCGCTGTGACAAACACCAAACTGACTACAAAACAAGTAGCTCAGCTGTGGTTTATTACACAGTGAACACTGAAGCCTGATCCAATTGGAGTAATGTTTGTGAACATCCTTAGGAGAAATTTGTAGAGATCTTTATCAGTGTCTTCCTTCTCGCTCACAATAACATGAAGTGTAAAGAAAAAAAAAATTCTAATGTGACAAGAGCTACCAAGAACGCCCAAGAAATTAATTTTGCTCTGTTAGGTGTTTATAGCTTTGTTTTACTAATTTGGTTCACAAGACCTGATTTTTTCTTGGAAATCTTACTTCCAAGCAACTCGCTCTAGCAAGCCGGCCTAATAAGCAAAAACTTTGATATAAAATGACAGCTTTACTCATCCTACATAGCTGACAGCCATGTTTCCACTTTTTTGCGATTTGTTTTAAGTGCAAATTTAGCATCATGTTTCAAAAATAACTTCACAAACTCATTTTATCTTTTTCTCGTTTCTCTTGTAAGTACCTGTCAGCCCTTTTTTTCTCCTTGAAATTCTCTGCAGTTTCAGGGTTGGTACTTATGCACTAATAGCTTGTTTTTCCAACTGTGTGTAATTTCTGGTGCATGAGTTTCTCAGTGCAGCATACCTTTGCATCTACAGTCCCTTACAAAAAAATACAACATTTTCAGTCTTGAATTAGTGGCAAAATGTAGGTCTGGACTTTGATTGGGCCATTTCAACATATGAATATGGCTTTCATCCAGTCAGATGGCTTTCTTTAAATACTGATGTTTTATGCTACATTTTCATAAAAGCCAGTTTTGTAGAGGGTACTCTAGTATATGACAGTAGTAAAGACAAATTCCTGCAGTTTCAGTTCATGAAACTGCAGGAATTCCCTGAATTTGCTAATTCCCTGAATTTGCAGTTTCAGTTCCAGAGCTGCAGAGTTGTGGATCTCTGCAGCTCCTCCAGAGATATTGTGAGCATCTTGGCATTTTATGCGACAAACATTCTCATTGCAGGCCTACATAGACCTAAGGTAGTTTAGAAGGACGTTCATACCTTTTGATGGTTTGCAGTTTTTCCATACCCATCATCCATTTTTGGTGGTGAGTTGAATAGTGTCCTTCAAGATAATTTTATGAGGAAGCATAAGAGTACATGGGGCTGATTACAAGTAATCAATGAATGTTTCAGGCTTTTATATACACAATCAAATTTAAACCAAAAATTTTCCTTCCTCTTCAAAATATATGCAATAGTTTGGTCTGTCACGTAAAATTCTCTTGATGCTCACTGAAGTTTTGTAGTGTACAACATGTTCCATTGGAAAGAACATTTTGTCAGTGCTTTCTAACATTTACATTGGTGATATCTTTCTTTGTCTCTCCGTTTGTTTCTCTCTATCCTCCAGATGGTTCGCAGGGCGAATATCTCGCGGCGTGGCGGAGAGTCGGCTGAGACACAGAGAGTGCGGAGCCTTCCTCGTCAGGGAGAGTGAAAGCGCTCCTGGAGAGTTTTCAATGTCTGTCAGGTAGGAGATAAATGCTTTCAAATTATATGAGGACCATGGGATACCCAGTTTTTCCTTATATTGTTCATTAGGCGATGAGCTTTCGCTGACTCCCTGTAGCTCAGAGAATAGACTTTTAAAATACTTTTATTAGTTTTTATATCACTCAATGGCTTAGCACCACACTACTTAAAATATCCACCTGTTGAGAGTTGCTTTTGAACCATAAATGAAACATTGACCAACATATTTTGATGCGTATGATTTTGGTGATGGCACTCATCAAAATTTAACATTTGTTCGATTGTTGACTGTATGGTGTTTTCTTTGAAACTTTGTAATTTTGTGTTTTTGTCATCTAAAGCACTTTGAACTGGCTTGCTGCTGAAATGTGCTATATAAATAAACTTGATTGATTGATAGGCAGTTTAGATCACGATTTAATTGAAAGAAATGTAATGAATCAAGTAGGTCAATCTGAGCACATTCTGCTAGCTTGATTTTCCCTTGTTTTCTTTCCTTTGGTTGGTTCAGGGAAATATAGAGAAAGGGGGGAGGGGTCTTAGACGAAGAGGTGTGAAGAGAAGGCAGAGGGTAAAATGGAAGATTTGCCACCCTTCTGGGCTGATGTGACTTAATCTTGTCTGGCACAACATCTGGAGCTACTGGTGTGGCTGTACGTTTGGCGTTGTGAGAGGAGGTGGGAGGGGGGTGACGGTGAGGGATGCAGCTGAGCCTTATTGCTGGACCAGAGGGACAATATGCAATATTGGATGTGGAGAGCCTTTCTGGTTGGCTGATCACTGGGATATAAGAAAAAGAACAAATTTGGATAAGGGGCTTTTGCAGCATATCTATTTCTGTCAATATTTGTCGTAGGACTTGGAAGAAGAGCGTGGCTCCTTGTTTAAAAACAATAAATCTGTCATACGGGGACAAGAATGGTTTCGATGCCAACATTTTTGAGCTGTTGATCAAAAATGTCTGACAGGCTCCAGTTGATGGCTGGTGCAGCAGCTTGGGAAGTGGGTCAGGTGGTGTCTGTGTGGTTTCTGTGAACTGACAGCGTTGCTGCCAGAGGAGGCGTCTTGGTGGCAGTAACAGTAGAGATCCCAGTCTCGGCCTGGTTCAACTTTGATGTCCGTCCTAGAGCAGAGTGGATTAGGCTTGTTTTCTTGTTGAAATCTGTTGCTAAAGATATGTTTTACAACAGACGGCAAATGACCAAAAACATCAAAGTGTTGTTATAACACATATAGCTCAGTTCATGGTGATCCGCACTTTATCTATGCCAAAGTTCTAGACTTGACGATGATTCTGTGAGGATATGGATTTTTGTATGTGTTTTTCTGCTAATGTAGTTCCTGTGTAGTCTCGTCTTTCCCTTGGTTATCTCCAGCTGCCTCCTGTTTCCTTGATTATTAGAGGGGTGTACCTTGGGCCTTTTGTTTTGGGGTCAAAGTATGAGGGGTCATTTGTTTTTAGGAAACTACTTCATCCTCAAAGTAGTTTCCTCTGTAGGAAGCCCCTTTGACTAGACTCAATTGTACAAATAAGGAGTATCCAATGTAGATCTAAAGTCTCTGTTTGTCCATGTTGAAAGAGATCAACTCTGACTGGTCCAGGTATCTGATCAGAATAACACCTGGATGTCTTCCCTTTGGGGGTTTTCTGAGAACATCACACTGGCAGAACACCCTGGGGCAGACACACAAGTAGCTAAAAGGAGTAAACATATCCCATCCGTCTTCAGAATACCTTGAGATCCCCTACAGGGAGCTGAGGAGTGACTGTCCTGAGAAGAATATCAATGTTTCCCTCCTGGATTGTGACTGCTTGGGAATTGTCTTTAACAAGTGGACAACGATAGATTGACGAATGGCACAATACTGAATGGTAGTTCATATTAAGTTCATAATCAACTATACACACAACTTCTTCATTAGAAACGTCTCAAAACTGAAATAATAACATTCTGAATTGATATTTAATTCACATCACTAACAATGGACAATTGTCCTTACTGGAAAAACCAGTGCTGACAGAAAGTAAACAACAAGGACATGGCCTTTGCGTGTCCTTTTTACAACTGTAGTTAGAGTGGGGAGAGTTGAGATTTGTTGTGTAGAGACAGCACCTGGGGCCTTTTTTTAACAGTCTAAACTTTTAAAAGGCAGAATTCATGTAGAGGGACTTTCTGCAGATCACGCCAGTGAAACTGTCCCTGTTGGCTTTTTAGTGAAGGTACGCCAACCCCAACTTTCATAAGTACAGAGATCTCTTTTTGCCTCCCTTGGACAGTTTCCCAATTTTCTTTGACTCAGCAGCAGATGTACCCAAAGGATAGCTTTGGTGTTTTTTTTGTTTTTGTTTTTTTTGCACTTGCACAATGCTGGAAATTAGGTCTTTGCTCTTCTCTGTGCATACTTTTTTTTTTCCATTTCCTTGTGCTCTTGGCATTTGCTTCCAATATCTGTCCTTCCAAGTAAATGTAGCTGACTGAGTGTATCGACCTTGTACAGTCTCTGTGAGAAGACTGAGTGCATCAAGATGAAGCAATTACACTTCAAGCAGAAAATGTTCCACACACACGACTGTATTTTTTCCTGTTTTCTTTAACTGTTACCCCTTTGGTTTGAACAATGCCTTGGTCAAGTCATGAACTCTGGGACACAGGTGCATCCAAACTTGTTTCCTCTTGCCTTTTTCCTGTACTAGCTGAAGGTCATGTGAAACAAAAGTAATTTTATCCCTTTTAAAAATGAATTCCTGTTTCCATAAGCCAAATGGGTCTCCGACACATTGTGGTTTTAAAAATCTGTTTATCTAAGAAGGGAAGCCTGTCACTGGCTCTCTGTGAGATTATTATTGTTAAAAACTAAAAACACATCATTCCCATTAATGCTGCAGCCTTATTGCAGAATGCATACAACACAAAAACTTAAAATATTATCTAAATGTCTATTAATTTGTGTTTTAATTAAAAAACCAAACATTCTCATTACACACAGTAATATATTTAAAACACTTATTGTTGCTAGATTGATGGGTGTAGCTTTTTAAGCTAATAGTAATATACAAATTAAATTTGAAGAAATTATTTTACATTAGTATAATTAAAGATTTTTTTTAAAATGCACAAGTATTGTGATATTGTCTACACAACAATAAGGAAGAGTACTGTCTCAACTCTTGTCCAGCAGAGAGTCAATGACATTCCCCACAAGGAGAGCAAGCAACTAAAGGTTGTCAATGTGTTCAGAGGGCTGCAACCAAGCATTTTATTATAAAAAGTTAAGTGGAAGGAAAAATGTGGTAGACAAAGGTAAACAAGCAGAATAAATAATTGTAGGCTTACTGGAAGTATAAACAAAGCTCATTGAAAAGTTTAATTATATTATTGAGATGTTAAGAGACACCAAACCCAACATTGATAAAGGGCTCCAGCTCACCATTAAAGCAACCTGGGGTCCTTTAATAGTTCTGCAGGGCCACAGGTCGATCGCCTCCATGTATCGCCACAATAATGGAGCAATGTATGAAAACAGAACTCAGTTGGTGTTAAGACAACAAACCGTAGAAGTTTGTTGATACTTTGAAAAATGTAATGTATAAAAAAATAAAATATGGCAGCACCATAAAGCGATCCTTGGGTATAACTGTCTTCCATTTGCTAAAGCTCTACAAAGACCGAACTGGATCTGGTTGTTCACTGGGCTTGTCATCCATCATCATTAGGCCCGTATTAGGGACATTACTCCAGAGTGGAACTGTTAACGAAAGCTGACCCTCCAAGCTAAGCCTCTGTTACAGTTGCATACTGTAAGCTTCTCTGAGCTTTGAGTAACACACAGTGAGTTCAGTATCCTATGAATATCATGACTTGAGGGGTAATTTCACACTTGACGGCCCTCGGAAGAAAAAAAAAAGAGAATAAATGAAGGCATGTGGAGAAATCGTGTCATGAAATGAAAAAGTAAGCAAGTTATGCAATGTATCCTTCTCTTGGTGTGTGTGAGAAATGCTGATTTTTCCTCTAAGTAGTATTTTGCCTAACTGGTCTTAAATCAATTATATAGAGTCAATTTTAGAAACACATTTAAATCTGAAGTCAGGACCCCTGAAGCACCATTCTTGAGTATGTGTGCATGCCCATAAGACCATGAACAGAAATAGATCCAATGAGACCAGAGCTAAATGGAAGAACCCTGTAGCAGTAGCAGAGGCGATGTCTATGTCTATCTAATGTCTATGTGTATTTAAATCTGATTTGTGTTTCGCCAAACCAGGCTGTATTCTGCCTGGTGCTTTAAGCAATTAATTTCTTAAAGTAGTAAACACTACTAGACTTAAAATGCTATTTGTATACAAAAACTTGCATATTTCTGCGAGGTCATAAATACTTATTGTTCTATTTTATAATTCTACTCACTACTGGGAGATCCATTCCCATCTTAAGCCATTTCTGGGTCGACACACACTTTGGAATGGAAACATTCATTTCAAATACAAAGCAACAAAGATGAAGCACACATTTGCGCATATCAGAGTGTGAAATTGAGATAGTTATGAAGAAGGGGAAATTATATTTGTGTTGGTAGGTTTTGGTTATGGTATCGCTAACAGAGCAGAACGGCTTCAGTGGAGGAAAACAGAAACAAAAGCAATCAGCTTTGTTAGCTCAGAGAAATGAAATCTGCAGGAGTAGAAAGAAATGATCGGATTATAAACAGGGGTCCAAAAAGCTCTGCAGCTTATGCACAGAATCAAGGCTTTGGCAGAAATTCATCACACTGCTAAAGAAATCCAACCCTAAGCAACCAACTATCAAAAATGATGTGTTAATACTTGCTTTTTTTTCCCAAAGACTATGTAGCAACCACAGTTGTAGTTCTTCATAAATGTCATGCCATGGGCAAGCACTCCCTTCTGCAGCCTAAGCACAACCAACACAACTGGCAAAAACCATTTTACAAACAAAAATAGAAAACAAAATCTTTTTGTTATCTGAGAAACAGAACAAAAAAAATCTTAATTAATAGATAAAATCTGCTAAAGGGCAACTGAGAAATACGCTCTTTTTGTTTGTTCTGCAGCATTTTCACCTTCAGGCTGTGCTGCCTTGGGCACAAAGTCATCCCATCCAGAGCAGGAACGTTTAGGTATTCCTGTTACACACGACTGAAGTTAATTTACCTAATGCAACCATAAGTGAAAAATTATTTATCAAGAAACAAAAAGCAGGTTTTCCAAGATCAAGTCTCATAAAAAAGTAATTATAATGAAATATGATCTGTTTTATTGTGCCTAAAACTTTCCCTTATTTCTTATGGTTTTTTTTATTTATTTCTACTTGATTATGTCTGCTCTAAGAATCTTCAGTTTCTTAAAAAATACTGCATTGATCCCAAAGGTGGCAAATTAAATATTGATCACAAATGGAAATCAAATCAAAAATATATAAACAATAAATAAACGTGAGTCACATTTGAGATTAGAGAGAAAGTCGTGGTTAAACAGTGTTTTAATAAATTAAGGAGAACTTAGAGGGAGAAATGCCGGAAGAGTGGGAATGCAGGTGATGGACAGAAGAGACCAGTAACAAATGAAGAAAACCAGTGAGCTTATTGCTGAGGTGGGACTGGGTGAAAAATGACAAAGGAACCATGAAGTAGTAAGAGTTGATGAGGAACAGCTGTGGCAGAATGAAAGTGAAACTGATGGAGAGACTAATTTACACAAAGAGCTGAGCTAATACTCAAAGAAACTACAAAGAGAGGAAAAGATTTAAGAGAACTACATCCAATTTCAAGTACTAAACACAGAAACTACATGGTAATACCATTATAAAAAAATTTAACTTAGAAATAAATATGGTAAGATATTAGAAACATAAATGAATAAGGAAATGCTTAAAACACAAACAGAAACAAAAATACTAATTACTGCAGATCATGACAGCCTGTGAACATATGGACTGAATTTTGTAACCAAAAAGTATGTGCAGGATTTCAGTGTGTACCCTAATGTGGCTCAGTAATTTCTTTGTTGGTTCAGCTTCATTGAACGGGTGGACATTAGTATTGCTAGTTAGTGTATGGATGTATGAAGGATGATGTAGAGCCCTGAAAATATGTTAAGAACGTGGCACTGTTAAATTAATAAGCATAATTATCTTATTGGGCAAGCATTTATTTGATTTAGTATTTAGTTAAAACAATTCAT